>QKWP01000016.1:662613-691232 GCA_003550325.1 Gigaspora rosea | reverse complement strand
ATCATAGTACAAAATCAGATTAGATCTTTGTTTATTTTTTTTGTATATAATTTAGATCTTCTATCAATTTTACATTGTTTTTTCGTTTTATTTTGTTTTTTTTGGTTCGTTTCACTTTGTTTAGTTTTGTTTAGTTTTGTTTAGTTTCGTTTAGTTTCATTTTGTTTTTTTATTTTTTCATTTATTTATTATTTTTTAATTTTTTTTATTTTATTTCTACAAAAACATCAACCCAAACTTTTCAAGAAATCTAACAACCTTTCGAAACTATGCGCAAGCCAACTCAGCCTTCTGACACATTGCAAGAACACACAACTGATTTCACCAACAATTTCTAAATTTTGAAGAACACTTCTTTAAAAAAATAAAGATTTAGCTAGTGCTTCATTTTTTTTTTTTGTTTGACGTTTTTGTTCTTTTGTTTTTGTTTTTTTTTATTTTTTTTTTATTAATTTATTTTATTCTGGCACTTTGTGAGAAAAATAACCTAGGCTTTTTTGACACTTTGCAAGCAAACCCAGACTTTTCCGGCACTTTGCAAGAATACATACAACTTGATTTCGGCAATGTTGTCATGAACTTTACTTTAGAGAAATAGAGATTTGGGGTTTTATTTTTTTTATTCAGTTTGCTTATATTTCATTTTTTTTGTTTGTTTTCTTTTTACTTATTTCTTTAATTTTTATTTTTTTTATTTATTTCGGCACTTTGAGAAAACCTTCGACGATTTTAAAATTGCAAGAATATAAACTTAAAGAAATGGAAAATTTGGAGGCTTCGTTTATTTTTTTATTTAGTTTGCTTACATTTTTGTTTTTTGTTTGTTTTCTTTTTTTTTATTTATTTTTTTTTAATTTTATTTTATTTATTCCTTACTTCTTTCAGAACTTTACAAGAAAACGACCTGACTTTTCCAAAACATTAAAAGAACACTAGAATATGAGTGAATATAGTCAAATATGAGTGAATATAGGCAAATATAAGTGAATATGAATGAATATAAGCGAATATGAGCGAATATTAGAAATATAATAGTTTATTTTTTTTAACTAACTGTGGGGTGAGCGAAAATAAGTGTTTAGGATAGTTTTTGTATATAGTAATAGAATTAGATGTGACAAAATGCAAAAGTATTTAAAATAATATGTAATAATGTAAAAATAATACTATAAAGAATGTATAATAATTATTAAAATATAATATAATAAAATATATAATATTGTTTAAAAATTTTTAAATATAATTAAAATATAATAATAAATAATAAAAATATAAAATTTTATATTAAATTGCGAAACTGTGCGAAATATTGCGAAAACCTGTAAAAAAGCATGATTATGTGAATATGTATATCATTTATTTATTTTTTAAAAAATTTTGAAACTGTGCGAAATATTGCAAAAACCTGTAAAAAAGCATGATTATATGAATATGTATATCATTTATTTATTTTTTAAAAAATTTTAAAATTTGCAAAATATTGTGAAACAATGCGAAAATATCAAAATATTACCTCCTGCACGCATTAGTTTATTGATCTGCATGAGTACGCGACCCCTGTAGAGAAGGTAATTTGCATTTTTTNTCAAAATATTACCTCCTGCACGCATTAGTTTATTGATCTGCATGAGTACGCGACCCCTGTAGAGAAGGTAATTTGCATTTTTTTATTTGGTTTAAACAATATTTTGCAATATATTTCGAAATATTTCGAAATAATAACCGTTATATTACCGTAATATAACGTAATATATTACATAATAACCCATGGCAATTGTAAGATTTTCGTAATATTACGGGCCGTAATATCTTACGTAATATTACGTATATATAATTCGCTGATGGTGTTATTTGTAGTATTGGCAGTAGAATTTGAATAAAATAGCTGCGTGATACAGTCATACTAAAACCAGTAATAAAACAATGATTTTGTAATATACTTTTACTGCATTTTCGCACTTAAATGTAATTTCAGTTTTTGTATAAATTAAGCTTAATTAAGAAATCATTTTAAATAATTCTCATGAGCATTAATACAGTAATCATATGTAGTAATTGACTTAATTTGAAAAAAGCAAATAAATTTTTACATATTTTATGTTTTTACTAGTGCTTCGAATCGGGTCAGGTCAACCCAAAACTTGAAATTTTGGGTCAGGTCAGGTTCAGGTTAAAAAATTTTGATCGGAAAGTCTTGGATCAGGTTCGAGTCAGGTTAGGGTTAAGATTTACTCGAGCTGACCTGACCCAAAATTTTTTATATAGTTTAGTCTTTTTGTCTTTAGAATAGCATTGAGAATTATCATTCATTGTCATGCCAATTAGGATGCAGGATCAGATGTAATATAAAATTGAACAAACCAACTATTTTTAAAAAAATTACTTCTAACTTAAAATTTTGACTATGAAACTATACTTTTTTCTTAACAAAAAACATTTTTTGCAAAATTTTTGAGTCAGAAAGGTCTTCTAACTATTGTATTTACCAAACCCTAACATAATATTAACCTGGCTACTAATTGTTTGTTTTGATTAATGTAAATCAAAACAAACAAAATGATTGGTCAATCAAAGATGGCGATAAATAATAATTATTTTTAAATTAACTATTCTCTTTGCTAACTGCTAATATAAGGCCATGCAAAGTTAACTGCTAATATAAGGCTACACAAAGTTAACTACTAATATAAGGCCATGCAAAGTTATTTTTTTTTAAAAAAAAAGATAATATGAAATTTTTTTAAAAAAGATAACATGGAATTTTTTTTAGTTATATCTGATCTTAGAATTTATTGGCTTGTGTGATGTGGTTATAGTAACTATAGTTACAAATTAATTAATTTTTAAAATAAAAATAAATATTTATTAAAAC
This sequence comes from Gigaspora rosea, assembly GCA_003550325.1. NCBI lineage: Eukaryota > Fungi > Glomeromycota > Glomeromycetes > Diversisporales > Gigasporaceae > Gigaspora > Gigaspora rosea. The sequence continues at coordinate 688,360 of QKWP01000016.1, read as the reverse complement.
TTTTTATAATTATTATAAAAGTATAACATGCTTTTTTTTAGTTTTTGTTTTTCTGAATAATATTAAATAAACTTATGATTGATTCAAATAAATGTTTGGTTCAAATAAGCCCTCCCTTGGTCCAAATAACATTAGCGAATTATATATACATAATCTTATGTAAGATATTACGGCCCGTAATATTACAAAAATCTTATGATCGATGCAGTATATTGCGTAATATATTACGTTATATTACGGTAAAATTATGGTTATTATTTCGAAATATTTCGAATATATGGGCTGCCGTCAATAGAAATAAGGCAGATTGACATTTTAAAAAAAATTAATACCTTAACTTTCACAGTGCATAACTCTATGAATATTAAGGCCATCTAGATGATTTAATATTCAAAAGAAAGCCTATGATCTAAGATTTCTTTTGAATATTAAATCTTCAAGATAGCCTCAAAATCCATAGAATATGTGCTGTGAAAGTTAAGGTATTAATTTTTTTTAAAATGTCAATCTGCCTTATTTCTATTGACGGCAGCCCATATTGCAAAATATTGCAAAATAGACTAAAACAAATGCCTTACAGGGGTCGTGTTTTTATGCAGATCAATAAACTAATACGCGCAAGAGGTAATATTTTGATATTTTTGTATTGTTTCGCAATATTTTGCAAATTTTAGCAAATTTTCAAAAATTTTTAAAAAATAAATAAATGATATACATATTCATATAATTGTGCTGTTTTACAGGTTTTCGCAATATTTTGCACGGTTTCGCAATTTAATATAAAATTTTTATTTTTTATTTATTATTATATATTATATTTTACATTTATTAAATATATATTTTTAATTTATATTACATACTTTATTATATATTACATATTATTTTTACATTATTACAAATATTTTAAACTACTTTCGCCTTTGTTGCATCTAATTCTATTACTATATACAAAAAACTAGCCCTATACACTTATTTTCACCCACCTCACAGTTAGCTATTATCTTCGCTTTTTTGTTTTCTATCATTTTTGAAAGTGTCAGAAGTCGTCATTGGAATGCGCAAGGTTTCGAAAAGTTGTTATTTTCTCGCAAAGTGCCAAAATAAAATAAATAAATAAAAAAATTTAAAAATAAACCAAAAAAACTAAAACAAAAAACACGAAACAAAAAAAAATGAAATGAAACCTTGCAAGAATTTGTAAAAACTTGCGAAAACTTGCGCTAATTTCTCTAAAAAAGCGTTTTTAAAAATTTAGAAATTGCTTGGAGTATGTTCTTGAAAGTATTAGAAGTCGTCGTTGGAATACGCAAGGTTTCGAAAAGTTGTTGTTTTTCTCGCAAAGTGCCAAAATAAAATAAATTAATAAAAAAATTTAAAAAATAAACCCAAAAAACAAAAACAAAAAACACGAAACAAAAAAATAAATGAACCGAAATCTTGCAAAAACTTGCAAAAACTTGCAAAAATTAGCAAAAACTTGCAAAAACTTGTGTCCATTTCTCTAAAGAAGCATTCTTGAAAATTTAGAAATTGCTGAGAGTGTGTTTTTGAAAGTGTTGGAAGTCGTAGTTGGTATGCAAAAAGGTTCAAAAAGTTTTGTTTTCTCGCAAAGTGCCAAATAAAAAATAAATTAATAAAACAATTTTAAAAATAAACCCAAAAAACAAAAACAAAAAACACGAAACAAAAAAATAAATGAACCGAAATCTTGCAAAAACTTGCAAAAACTTGTAAAAACTTGTGAAAACTTGCAAAAACTTGCACCTATTTCTCTAAAGAAGCATTAATAAAAATTTAGAAATTGCTGGTATGTTTTCTTGAAAGTATCGAAAGTCGTAATTGGCATGCGCAAGGTTTTGAAAAGTTGTTAGTTTTTCTCGCAAAGTGCCAAAATAAAATAAATTAATAAAAAAAATTTAAAAATAAACTAAAAAAACAAAAACAAAAAATACGAAATGAAAAAATAAATAAAGCAAAACCTTGCAAGAACTTGTGAAACCTTGCGAAACTTGTGAAAACTTGTGCCCATTTCTCCAAAGAAGCGTTCTTGAAAGTTTAGAAATTGCTAGGGTGTGTTCTTGAAAGTGTCAGAAGTCGTAGTTGGTATACATGAGGTTTCGAAAAGTTGTGTATTTTTTTGTAAAGTGCCAAAAAATAAAAAAATTAAAAAATAAATAAATAAAAAAAATGGAAAAAACAAACAAAAACAAAAAAAACGAATGAAAACAAAATGAAAAACAAAAAAGTAAAAAAAACAAAATAGAAGATTTAAGGATTTGGTGTACAAATTTCCAATTTCATATAAAATCGATTGTAGATCAACTTTGTATAACCAATTTATATGATATCATATGATTTACATGTAAACATTATATAATCTGCCCAATCAATTATTTGTACAACCTACAAAAATCATATAGCATCCTACAAAAATTTAATTATATGTAAAGTTGATTTTTTTTAAAGCAATGGATATTGCGCAACTTTATTATTATAAGCAAACTATTTAAAACTACCTATTATATAAATTTTATACAAATTGGTCAAAATCTTAAAAAAATTTATCAGAAGCATGTTTTTATTTACTATATAAAAATATAATTTACCACGTAGATCATATGAAAAATGATCTACATTCACCCTACCCTTAATTATAAACAAAAAATCTAATCTGATCTTGTAGTACAGAATTTGAACATTATCAAACTATTTCGAACTATTTCAAAAAATCAGTTTAATGCGCAATCCAGGTTACAGATCTACTGATCCAGCTTGGTTTTCTAGTCCTAAAATATTTTGAAAGGGTTCGAAATATTTTATAACATATTTTGAAATATTTTGGAATTACTTTCGTAATATTTCGAAAATTTGATATTTTAAAATATTTCAAAATATATTACGTAATATTTTGCTTATATTACAGTTCATAAGATCTTACGTAAGATTACACTATTATAAATTTGCTGATAAAACTCTTTCTAGGTTTAAATAAACTCATAAATAAACTCATTTTTGATTCAAATAAACTTACTTTGGGTACAAATAAATCTAATTTTGGTTCAAATAAACCTAATTTGGTACAAATAAACTTTATTTGGTTTAAATAAACATAATTTGAAGTAGTATCAACTAGAGGCCTGTATTGGGTCCCGTGGCCTGGCCCAGTCTGGTCTAGCCTACAAATTTTTGTAGGCTGGGCTAAACCAGAACTGAGAAATCTTTTATAGGTCCCCACCACTACAATAGTCGAGCAATATTATAAATTTAAAAAATGTGACTAACTTTAAATAGATTCAAATAATCATAAGTCTAGTAAAGTCATCGACTTTGTATGATTTGCAAAAAAATTGGTCACTACCTATAAATAGATTCGCATATTAGGTTACCAAAAAATGTACTAGTCACAATCTGATTCGCATCATTATTATATAATAGTTATTTATCATATGACTTAAATATTCTATAGCTATAGTCTTTTTATAATTTACGGTATTTTTGCAGAATAATGCACAGGGGTATAATTTCGAATTTTGGCTTGAATTTAGCTTAATCCAGGCCAAAATTCGAAATAATGCCCCTGTACATTATTTTGCAAAATATGGTATATTATTATTTTATATTGTTTGGTGAATAACAAAATTCAAAACCCAATATATTTATAATGACAAATTTATGTAATTTTCATTTTAATTACATAAATATTGTATAAGGTATTTGACCAAACAATGATTCACATTATTATTAGCTTATTAAATATGCTTGTAAAACTGATTCACTTAATTAAAAAAAATCTAATTCGCAAAAAATATAATTAAAATTTTATAGCAGGGACCTATAATAGAGATTTTCTAGTCCTGCTGGGCCTAATTATTAAATTTTATAAATGCAGGCCAGGCCAGGCCAAAAAATTTAAATAAATATATAATATTAAAAATTTTTAATAAAATTTATAAATTATTAAAACTTTAAATTTTTAATAAACAAATAAGAACCTTTTAAAGTTTTTTAAATTTTTAATAAACAAATAAACTTTATATTTTTATTAAAATTTTTATAAATTTAAGTTTAAAAAATAAATTAAACTAATAAAAATTATTTTTTATAAAAATTATATAAACTAAATTTAATCAAATTAATCTAATAAAATTAAATAGTAATTAGTTTAAATTATAAAAATAAATGTTTAAAAATTTTCTAATTTATATATTTTATTTAATATAAATATTTATTAGAAATTATATATTTATAAACTATATGAATCTAAAAGTTAAATTAATTTAAAATAGACCAGGCTAGTCTAGCAAAAAAAGTTTAAAATTAAAATAAATCAAACCAAATTATAAAATTAATAATTTTTAATATAATTTATAAATATATATTTAATTTTTATATATTTTATATTTGTGGGCTGGGCCGGGCCCAATAACAAAATTTTAAATATGGACCAGGCCAGGGCTGGCAAAAAATTTTTAAGTTAAATGCAGGCCAGGCCGGGCCATAAAAATAGGTAATTTTGCAGGTCTCTAGTATCAACTAAAATATGGCTTATGGCTTTTTTTTTTCTATTTTGAGAAAATCATTTTAAAATTTGGTTAACAATAACAATAATTATCTATTATTAGTATAACCTGTTGGATCAACAGATATTAGCCAATTATACGAATCTTTTCTATGACTCTGTAGCATAGATTGACAATCAGTTATCTAAATTCTAATTTTAGATTGTATATAGGATTTCAAAAAGTAGGCATCAGCAAAAATTTTATTATATAAATCAATACTATAATATCAAATTATATAGAAAAATTCCTACTTTATATGATGGTATAGTTAACTCATTTTTGCAAAAAATACCATCAAATAAATCAGATTTTGGTTCAAATAAACCTAATCTGGTTCAAATGAACCCAGGTTTAGTTCAAATAAACCTGACTTGGGTTCAAACCTAATAAGTGATTAAAATAGAATTTGTGTAATTTTGCACAACATTAGTGGCATGTAACCAAATTTATTTTTATGAAAACAATAAATAAGCTTTTGTATAACCTATATACATATATATATTACACAAATTATATAACTTTGCATAGTATAACATAAAAGTATAAAACTTATAAATTCATATTGCCCAATAATATTGCACAATAAAATAAGTAACACAATTTAAAATTAAGATATCACAATTTAATAATTATTTATATTGTTAGTCTAAAATAGTAGGTTTTTAACAAAAAATGGTTTTCTCACAATTCGGCATGTGGGAATAAGATGATCAGTTATAACGATTGTTATTTTAAATTTGTAATTATTGACCAATTGTATGATTAATAATGTACGTATGTACAGTACATGTAGGGAGTTGACTGTATATACGTAATGGATTTTATTGAATTTAGATAACATCATATGAGAATAAAAAAATCCAATTTCCTTTTTTGATTTTCATATTCAATAAAACCGTAATCTGAATGTGGGTAAACTTTGATATAAGATGATCACTTGTATGATTAATAATATACGTTGTGACGGGCAAAATTGCCATGATACAAACCGAATGAGGACCGGTTGCATTCCACATGATTATAACTTTTATCATATGCGATAGTCCTAGAAAATAGAAAATGACAAGTTTTTGACTAATAAATAATGAGTTCTTCATTTTATAATAATAATCTAAAGATTTCCTGAAAATTATCCTCTTTTACATAGGGCTGTTAATCAGTCCGGTCCGGACCGACGGTCCTTCAGTCCGTTGTTGCGATCGGTTGGGAGAGCTTGATGACTTTGTGCCGGTTTAGTTTGATCGTGAACAAAAGTAAGTGGTTTAAAACAATAAATTAACAATCATAATTTCGGGTTATAAGGTTTATCTTTATTAAAATAAATCAATACATCGGAATATCACAAATAATACTAAATACTATAAACAATCGTTAACTACTCGACTACTTGTCTACCCTCGCTTCTAATCAGAAATTAAACCTTTATACAGTATACTTTTAATTCGTATGTGGCTTTAATCCTTTGACTGGGAGATTTAATCAGTCGATTGGAGACTTGATCTCCCGTTTGGAGATTCGATCTCCGATTGGAGACTTGATCTCCCGATTGGAGACTTGATCTCCCGTTTGGAGATTTAATCACCCAACCACGCCACAACTATACCAAAATAAGAAATACACGGCGATAAAAATTAATACTAACTAAAAAGTAAAAATTGAGCATAACATCGTCCAGGGACCGGGCCGGTCCGGTCCTTTTTAGAAAGGACTGTCGGTCCTAATAGTAAATATTATGATAATACGCATTTTGAAACAACTATAAATTTTTTGTTAAAATTCAATTACAAACCCCTTGGTTTGTTAAACAAGATTAAACCACGTTTAATGTATAATGAGAACGGGCTGTTGTTAAAGTTAATAAAATAGAGAAATTTATTAATGACAGCAATGGCATGATCAGTTAATTTACAATTTGCACTGTTTTGTGCGAAATAACGCCTATGGGCATTATTTTGGAAACGAGTTTGAAACAAGCTAATGATTAATTTAGCCGACGATTTTTAATGATAAAAAAAATTATAATTTGCATTCGACTAAATTAACTGTTAGCTTGCCTCAAACTCGTGTTCCAAACAACGCCTATATGCAAATACAAGATTATCTAGCTATTATGTCTATAGTGTTCCATGTGAACTACTATTTAGTTTAGCTGGATTAACAGTTACTAAATCACGAAATTCTCTTGATAATGAAACTGTTCGGGCTGTTTTGTATTTAAAATCTTGGCTTACTGAAGACTTACCATTCTAAATTTTAATTTTACAAAATTTTTTTTTCCTGCTAGCAGGTTTTTTTTTATATATGTATATAATTTTATGATGCTTATAAAATACGTATAAAACTTTTATGCTATAACATTTTACCGATTAAAATTTTTTTTTGATTTTAACTTGGAAATAACCCGATACTAGTAGTATACTTTATTTTTTATAAATTTTTTTTATTAAATATAATAGGTTTATAAATTTTTAAGTATTTGACAGACATGTAAATGCTAACAATATTATATTAATAAATTTTTTTTTCAATGCAAGTAACATCTAATCGTTTTGTTAATTTACTTTAATATTTTCATATATTAAGACAATTCTAATCAGTACAAGATTGAACATTTGGCGTGCCCAATTATGATTATATTATTCAATCAAATTATCGAATGTTAAGTTGTTAAAAGTGACAAAATACCTTTTTAACTTATTTTAACTATAATGTGCATATTTACGAAGTTAATTAAGTTATTTTGCAATATTAATATACTATATTATTTTTTAATCCATAATTTATGTATGATTAAAATTATCAAACGTATTAATTATTGCTTTCTTATATCATATAAGCAATATTAATATTATAAATTTGAAAAGCTTATTGTAAAGTATTGAAATTCTTTATACTGATAAACTTAATTTCATCGTTATAGCAAAAAAGTCCGTCCGGTCTAGCTCTATTCGGTCCTATTCGGTCCCGGACCGCAGTCCGGTCCGGTTTTTTAAAAGACTGGGCAGTCTTTTAACCAGGACGGACCTTACGGACCGGACGGACCGATTAACAGCCCTACTTTTACATTCGTTTCGCTTTCAACAAAATCTTGATTAGGTTAAGTTCCGCATGATTATAACTTTTATCATGCGCGATAGTCTTATAGATTAAAAATTAACAAGATTTTAGCCTGATAATCATAAGTTCTTCATCTTATAATCTGACCTAAAGATCCCCCTGAAAATTATCCACTTTGATATTCGTTTCGTAATGTTCAACAATATATATATATATATAGCTTGAGCTCGATAAAGGTGTTCACGTTAAGTTATCATCACACTAATAACAATTAATTCCATCTAATATTAATTCAACAATGAAATTAAATTATATCATTTTAATCCCTATTATTGTTATCTTAAATGTTTACTTGACAATTGCCGCGTCTATCCACTTTGAACAAATAGAAAAAAGGTAATTAATTTGATTTATTGTTTTCTAATGTCCAACTTGTTATTTATGACCTTAATTCACATTTTTGACGTTGCCTTTATTAAATTATTAGATGGTAAGCATAGGTTTACTATACTTGTTTCCAAATTGTTATTTATTATATTTATTTTAACCTTTAATTCGTCTTAAATCATTCTACTTACAACTTTGTATGCTTTATTTATTAAAATATTAGCCCGTAAATATAAACTATATTATATTTGTTATAAAATTATTGATTTTTAAATATGCATTTTAACAAATGCTTCTGTCAATTTATTTATTTTCATTTTTTTGAATTATTAGAACGTAAGTTTGAGCTTTAGTATATTTATTTTTAAATTTTAATTCGATGATTTTAAATGTTCAATTTATAACTTTATAATATATACCTTCTATTTAATTATTAGATTGTAAGTATAATCTTTATTATATTTGGTTTTAGACTTTTTTTTTTTGCTAAATTTTAAATTACGTTATTAACTATTTATTGATTACATTTTCTTTTGTCAAATTTTTAGCTGGTATAAATAAGATTTATTATATGTTTTTAAAATTTTTTATTTTATTTTAAAATATGCTATATGCCATTATAAACATATTTATTTTATTAAATTATTAGCCTGTAAACCTAAGTTTTATTATATCTGTTTCTCAGTATTTTATTTGATTATTTTAAATAATATTAATTATAAATTTATGACATCTTTGATTGAATTATTAGCAAGTACGTATAGGCTTTATTATACAGTCTTACTCCTCTATAATTACTCAGCTTGTCCTATACATAAAAATGTGATTATAAATATTCTATCACAATGTGCTTATGTAGATGTATTTTATGTTATTAATGAATTTTTTTCAAAATTTAAGATGTTTATATAGAATTTGTGATTATTTAGGAGGTGTGATTATAGAGGAGTACGACTGTATTTGTTTTTTAAGTTATTATTGATAATTTCTAAATATAAATGTTTATATTAATTTATTCAATTTATTAGTGAGTAAGTATAAGTTTTATCATAGTAGTTTCTAAATTTTTCATTTAATGATTTATAAATTTATTATGTAAATGTTTTTATTATATTTATTAGCTCGTAAGTATAAGCTTTGTTATAGTTATCTCTAAATTTTAATAGATCTACTTATAACCTTATATACTTTTGTTATTAAATTGTTAGTGAGTAAGTATAATTTACTTTAATTTTAAATTACACTATTAATAATTATTATCTAACTTTTCTTGAAAATTCTAGTTGGTATGTATAGGTTTATTATAATTATTATTTAATATACAATATACTATTTAATAATTTTAACTATGCTATTTTATATGTAATGATGCATAAAAGTGCTAGCAGGTAATATAGAATCTATATTTTTAAAATCATTATTTAATTATTTTTTTTTAAACAAAAAATTTTAACATGCACTTCTATCAAATTATTAGCGAGTAAGTATAGACTTTATTTTTAAAAATTATTGTAAAATATGTATTTACAATTCTTAATAAACAAATATTTCTAATTATTAGTAAGTAAGTATAAACTTTTTATATTTTATTGTGGTTTAAGCAATACTATTTATAAATTTATAATGCATGTTTCTTATATTAGCCCACAGTAAGCATAAGCCTATGATAGTTACTAAAATTTTATTTTATTTTTATGTTATACTAATTATAACTTATAATATTGTAATATATTTTTTCCCTTGTCAAATTATTAGATGGTAAGTATAAATTTTATTATTAAAAATTTTATCACCCAAGTGAATTTTTTTCAGCTCTAAAAATTTAAAATACATTTTAGCATCTTACTGTACAGTGCTGCATCTAGCACAATGCATGTCAAATAATGTAAAAAATATTTTATAGAAGAATATAGCATCAAATAATATGATTTTGATTTTTATTATGTAAAGAAATCGGATCATACTTGATATTGCATGCAGCATTGTACAGTATGGTTAATATTATAAAATTTTGCAAGAAAATTTTGTAACACTGATGTTGCAAATTTATTGGTTAATCTAAAGGGTAAGATTTCATTCTGGGTGGTAAATAAATAAACTTGCTTATAATATTATTACAGTACCTTAAAATTACTATTTTAAATATATATTAAATAAATATTTTAACAATTATTTTTTACAAAAATTATTAGCCCGTAAGTTTAAGCTTTATTATTTTTATTTTTAAAATTATTGATTTTAAAATATGCATTTGACAAATCTTTAATGAATGCTTTTGGCAATTATTAGCTAGCAAGTATAAGTTTTATTATTTTTATTTTCAAGATATATTATTGGCAATTTAAAAATTTTATTAATAATTTCCTTATCAAATCCCTCTATTAAACTATTAGTTAGTAAGTACACAAGTTATTTTTATTTTTAAATTATTATTGGTAATTTTAAAATATGCATTTGACAAAATACCTCTGTAAAATTCTAATAATATATATTTTAACAATTGCCTTTTTTAAATTATTAATTAAGTTTTTGTGCAATGTGAACAAGATCAGAAATACTTAAATACATCCTCTAAAGCTAATGCATCCTCTCTAAATGCATAACCTTTCTTGACTTAATAAGCCATTCTAATATCTGTTAATGAGACAGTAGTGCAAAATTGTTTTTTGATTTTTTTATTTAATTTCATTTTTTTTACTTGTTTTTTCTTTTTATTTATTTTTATTTTGTTATTTTTTTATTTAATCTTTGTTTATTGTTTAGTTATTTAACTGTTATTTATTTTTCATTTTTAATATTTATTTGATAAATATTATAGTATTTATACAACCCTTTCTTGGGGTTATCCATTTAATGTATTAAAAAACTGTTACTAAATCTTATATATTTTATATTTGAAATTAGTTAGTTTGATTTCTTGCAATATAATAACTTTGTTACTTCATGTTGGTTTCTTTATATATTTTTTTAAATTTAAGCATATAATAAATTTAAATATTAAAAATAATATAACAAAAGTCTAATTTTTCAAGATAGCTATTATTTAAAAGAGTACTTTTAGGCATCACTTATAAGAGATATATATTTCTATAGAAATATATATTTCTTCTGCCAATAGCAAGCTACAATTTATTATAATATAACATGATCAAAAAAATTTAAACCAAATATTTATTCAAAAAAATGTTTATTTTCAAAAAATATGCATAAGAAATCTTCTTTTGTACTTTAATAAAAGCTTTCTTAAGCAAATTTACTATATACTTTACTTATCTTTAACCTTAATTTAATGCTATTCTAATAAAATAGACTTAAAAAATTCTATATAATTTTCCTATTTAAAAATAATAAATTTAATAAATATTATAAATTACAATAAAAAATAAATAAAAAAGATATATATGGTTCCAAACTTTTTTGACATTTTTTTTGCTATATTTAATCAATAATTTTAAAAACCTAATTTTTAAGCTATATTTAATAATTATTGAAGTTGCAGAAGAGTTACTTTTTTACAAATTTCTAGATAGAGTTTTGTATTTTTTGTATTAGTTTTTGAGTTATCTAAATTCTAAATTAAACGAACCAGATCAACTGAGGAACTGTAAACTATTTGTCTATTTTTATAGATTAGATAGATTGGATGATAACAGAAAGCCCCAAGAATATTTGTGCTAATCTATATAAAATTATTATTTATCTATAAATTTTATTATTAGCTAATATTAAGACAATCCTAATTTATGATCAACATAATTCACCTAGCAATAAAAAGATTCTTTATATAGTTAGCTAAACAGTTTCAATTTCAAAAATCTTATAAACTTCTGTACTCTATAATTTTATTCAACTTGGTTTTAATTAATTATCAATTAAAATTTGTAATCAAATTTTATGCATGCATATATTTATAAATTATGAACATTTAGCTTGATATAGTAAGAATGCCTTACTATATCAAGCTAATTGTTTATAATATATAAATATATGCATAAAATTTATTACAGATTTTAATTGATAATTAATTAAAACCAAGTTGAATAAAATTATAGAGTACAGAAGTTTATAGGATCTTAAAAATTAGAACAGTTTTGCTAACTATATAAAAAATCTTTTTTAAAGCTAGATAAATTATATTAATTATAGATTAGGATTGTCTTAATGCTAGCTAATAATAAATTTATAAATAAATAATAATTCTATATAGATTAGGGTGCTGACATTTATTAAGTAATATTTTAGAGGGTAGGGGTCAAGCCAAATCTTACCTTATATAAAAATTTTAGCCAATTAAATTTAACAAAAATATTATCTCGGGATGGGGATAAGCCTTTATAGTAAATAAATATTAGGTAATAAATATCAGTACCCTTATCACAAATATTTTTGGGACTTTCAATTATCTTCCAATCTATTTAATCTATAAAAATAGACAAATGCAAAACTCTATCTAGAAATTTGTAGAAAAGTAACTTTTTTGCAACTTCAATAATTATTAAATATAGCTTAAAAAATTAGTTTTCCAAAATTATTGATTAAATATAGCAAAAAAAAAAATCGATCAAAAAAGTTTGAAACTTTATATATCTTTTTTTATTTATTTTTTATTGTAATTTATAATATTTATTAAATTTATTATTTTTAAATAGAAAAATTATAGACATCTTTTTCAGAATTTTTTAAAATTTATTTTATATTAGAATAACATTAAATTAAAGTTAAAGATAAGTAAAGTATATAGTAAATTTGCTTAAAAAAACCTTTATTAGAGTACAAAAAAAGGTTTTTTGTACATATTTTTGAAAATAAATTTTCCTTTTGAATAAACATTTTGGTTTGAATTTTTTTGATTATGTTATATTATACTAAATTGTAGCTTGCTATTGGCAGAAAAAATATATCTTTCTATAGAAATATTTATCTCTCAAAGAGATGTCTAGAAGTACTCTTTTAAATAATAGATTTTGAAAATTTTGACTTTATTATATTATTTTAATATTTAAATTTATTATATGCTTAAATTTAAAAAAATATATAAAGAAGAGCAGGGCGACATAGAAAAGCTATCTGGTTGTCACCCCCAAGTGACAGGTCTAAAGTTCAAATCCTACTGGAGACAAATTGGAAAATAGATCTGTGTTATAGTAACATTTGTTTATCGATCAGTTGGGTATATTACCTGTAACCTTGGTACCACTATCTTGAATGAGAGCATCAGTGCAGTTGTATATATTACACAGTCAAATTCAAGAGACCAGAACAATTGAAACCCGTTTGGCAAGCCCTGAGCAAAAAGATAAGAAAGATCCTTCTACGGTACTACAGAAGCCCTCTTAACCAGAGACCGAAGAACTGAATAGAATATACCCTATGGCAAGAGGGAACACCAATCTGGCCGCCGGAGTCATACCGGAGGAAAAGGACCTATGTTTCAAATTGGGTACCAAGGAAAGAGAGTCCATCAGCACATAAAGCCGAGCAGACCAATCCTCGGGCCAACTGGCTTGGTAGTTTGGGGGAGATCAGTATAAAGTTAGAGGTGTCAGATGTGAGTACTGGAATCAGAATAAACCTTGTAAGGGCAGACGAAACTAACTGACCAACAAGAAGTGAAAGCATGGAGGCATGTATGTATTAAAGCCCAATGGAGCCTGGTGCACCTATATAGGAGTCTTAAAATGTTAAGAGGATTTGGAACCACTAGTAATAGGTATAGCTAGTATAAGTGCATGTAGTGGTAGATCAGGTTGGCTGAGCCTCATGATGCCATTCAACTACATCTGGGGACTGGAAGCTTCAGCAAAACATGCCTGGATACTCGTTACAGTCTCGTTACCATAGTGGGAAATATAGTCATTCGCATATTTCTGAATTTGGAACGTTAAATCTTGGGTTCCCAAGCCGCAGAAAAATTGGCTAGTTGCAGCAGCATGCAGGCTTGAGATACTTACCCAATGTGGTAGACACAGCTGCATGGCTTGAAATACGAACTCCTGAGAAGTACGCTAGTAAAGAACTAGGTATACCAATTTGAAAGCAAAAAGTGCCTACCTGGAACATACACCAAATTGGAAGCAACGATATTAGGAAATGTGGGTAAAGTAGAGGACATATGAATACTAATGGTTGGTTGGGGAAAAAGGACATCCAAAAACCAGGCTGGCTATATAAATGGGTGTATAGTAGACTCTGGTAGGTTTAGGTTATAGATAAAATAGTCCAAGTCTCAGTACTTAGTAGATAGTATAATAATTGTAAGCAATATACTGTAATGATTAATATACACTCAATAAAGTTCAGAGGCATGACCTCACCTTAACATTAAAAAAAACTATATATATATATATATAAAGAACTAATATAAAGTAACAAAGTTATTATACTGCAAGAAATCAAATTAACTAAATTTAAATATAAGAATTTAACTAATTTTAACACCTGGTTAAAGTTATAAATTTTAACCACCCTTTATTTTTATAGAAGTTTTTTATATAAAAAATTATTCTTTAAAGATTAGGGTTTGGGTAAGGGTATAGGTATATTAAGTTAGAGGATTGATTGATTATTTATATTCAAAATTATATGCTAAAAACTTTTATTTAATAGCTCAAAGCTAGTTTTTGTAATAAAATTTTGCTATATTGATAATTTTTTGATTTTTTTCTAAATTTTCTTAAAATTTTCTTTATTTTGTTACACAAGATCCTGCGACCTAATTGGTAAATTATAGGGTGGTTACTTCATCAGGGGGGCAAATTAGCAACACTCTAAATATAAAATATATAAGATTTAGTAATAATTTTTGGAGGTTGTTAAATATTGCAAGTTGCTATATCACAGATTAATATGATTTGCCAATTAGATCACAGGATCTTGTATAACAAAATGAATGAAAAATTAGAAAAATTACAAAAAAAAAATTGAAAATTTAAATAGCTTGAAATTTCATTATGTAAACTAGTCTTGGGCTTCCAATTAAAAGTTTTTAGCGCTTAATTTTGCATACATATATATACCTTCTAACCTAATATTAACACTAGTTTGGACCCTAACCCTAACTAATAATCATTTTAATTTTTTTAAATATTAACCTGCAATATTGCAACCTGCTAAATTTATCAAAATCCTAATTTTTTAATTTATTAATTTATTAAATGGATAACCAAAAGAAAAGTTGTATAAATACTGTTATACTTATTAAATAAATATTAAAAAGGGAAAATAAATAACTAAACAATAAAAAAAGATTAAAATAAAAAAAAATAACAAAATAAAAAATAAATAAAAAGAAAAAACAAGTAAAAAAAATGAATTAAATAAAAAATCAAAAAACAATTTTGCACTACTGACTTATTAACAGATATTAGAATAGCTTATTAAGTCAAAAAAGGTTATGCATTAAAGAGAATGCATTAGCATTATAGCGAGTATTTCCTCCACATGTACTTAATAATAATTTAAAAAAAGGCAATTATTAAAATATATATTATTAGACATAAAAGATATGTAATTTAAAAATCAAATTAAATTTAAAAATAAATTTACTAAAGCATATATACTTATGGGCTAATAATTTAACAAAAAAAATTTATATTATATGTTTGTAAATTACACATTTTAAAACCATTAATAATAATTTAAAAATACTTACATATTAATAATTTGGTAAAGTATTTGTTGAAGCATTTATTAGATGCATATTTTAAGATTACCAATAATAGTTTAAAAAACAATTAAGTATATACTTACAGGCTAATAAGTTGACAAAAGGGTTTGTTAAAGAATTTATCAGATGAACATTTTAAAATTGCCAATAATAATTTATAAATATAAATAAAATGTATGCTTACATGCTAATAGTTTAACAAAAGTATTTGTTAAAGCAGTATCAGGTGCTTATTTAAGATTACTAATAATAATTTAAAAATATAAATAAAGTGTATACTTACAAGCTAATAATTTGAGAAATATTTGTTGAAACATTTGTCAGATATATATTTTAAGCTTAACAAATAATAATTTAAAAATAAAAATAAAGTGTATACTTACCTACTATAAATAGTTCAACAATAAAATGCATATTATAAGTTTATAGGTTATATATTTTAAGATCACCAATAATAATTTAAAAAAAAATAAGTGTATACTTACTAACTAAAAATTTGACAGAAGTTTTTGTCAAA
The DNA here is from genome assembly GCA_003550325.1 of Gigaspora rosea. Classification (NCBI taxonomy): domain Eukaryota; kingdom Fungi; phylum Glomeromycota; class Glomeromycetes; order Diversisporales; family Gigasporaceae; genus Gigaspora; species Gigaspora rosea. The sequence goes on along the minus strand of QKWP01000016.1, from coordinate 672,171 downwards.
GCAAGCATATTTTAATATTATCAATAATTATTTTCAAATAAAAAATAAAATAATATACTAATATACTAACAATTTTACAGAGCTATTTTGTCAGATGCATATTTTAAATTACTGTACCAATAATAATTTAAAATAAAAATAACTTGTGTACTTACATCCTAATAGTTTGATAAAGAATTTTTTAGATAAAATTTTTTAAATTGCCAATAATAAATCTTGAAAATAAAGATAATAAAACTTATATTTGGCAGCTAATAATTGCTATAAGCATTTATTAAAGATTTGTCAAATGCATATTTTAAAATCAATAATTTTATAATAAAGCTTATATTTACTAGCTAATAATTTTTGTAAAAAATATTTATTAAAATATTTATTAATGGATAGGTTTTAGGCTTAAAGACTACTAGTAGTACAGTTAGAAAAATAGGTTAAAAATCTAGAAAATTATATATAAAGAAGACTGGGGTATTGTGATGAAGTTGGGTATTCTGACGAATATGAAATATTATATGATCCAGTAATTCAAACTGGATGATTTTAGTACCATTTGACTCCTCTTAATTAGAGGATTTGAATAGTATAAAATTATCTGATTAGTACCTGATTAGGAACACAAGGTCGAAGAAATGCGGTATTATGACGAATAGAGTATTATGACGAACCAACAACCATGCATTGTAATGAAGCACACACACTTGTGTGCTGCAAAAAAAACTAGTAATAACATGTCATGGCTCTTTTTAAGCTAAAAACAAAAAAAAAACTGATTATAATTGAACTTGCATTGCATATTTAGTACTTTAATTACTTTAATTTGTAAAATAATTAATATCGTTGCTAAAGCCATTATTCGAGGTACAATTTCCAGAACTAAGAACTAATTTAATCAATATTTTTATATTCATCAAAATAAACTCTTAGACCTCCAGAAATTGTGTGCCTCAAAATAATGTTCTGGACACTATTTGTAAAATTATTTGTTAGAAATCAGATTAAAATAAAATATGGGGTTCTATCTAGCTCTTTAAAACCCATTTATCTTGTTTAATATAAACTCTGCTCTGAACTAACCTCTATCCTTAACATTTAACACTAAAAATATAAACAAAAAATTATTTTTAGTAGGTTAATTTTTTTTATAATCAGATTTTTTTTATAATCAGATTTTGTTTTAATCTAATTTCATTTTAATTGATTTCATTTTAATTGATTTCATTTTAATCAATTTCATTTTAATCGAAAATTTTGTTTGCCTTCATTAATTAATGCGTTTTTTGAATGTGCCAATATATTTAGACCTTTGCAATATTATTTCACATATTTCATAAAGGAGTTATGTGTATAAACCTTTCTATTCATATTATAGCAAAAGCAAATACTGTCTATACTTTTATATTTTATTATTCATTGTGTAGTAAAAGCTATTGTTGTGGTTTAAAAACATAATATAACTTTGTAATAGATTAAATATGCTTTCAGTCTCTTACATTAATCAACATAACACTATTCGTGAGGCTCTTAATGAAATAAATAAATACCCTTTTAACTTTCACCAAGTATCAACAGTGTTGCTAAACGTTTTGGAATCCCAGAGACATCTCTTAGACATGCTGTAAAAAATAGCAACTCTCTTAACCATATAGGCCCACTAACTATACTTACCGAGTATAAGGAGAAACAACTTGTTGACTATTGTATTAACATACAGAAGCTTGGATTTGGCCTAACAAGATCTAGTGTTAATTATTGTGTGATGGAAAATCTTAAAATTAAACAAGTGATCACACCCTTTTAACAATAATGTACCAGGTCATGATTGGTGGGTGCATTTCATAATAGATCACCCTGAGCTATCATTTTATACTCCTCAAGAGTTATCAGAAGTGTGAGCACAAAAGGCCAATGCGATAATTGTGAAAGATTATTTTGAAAAACTTGTCAAATCATCAATGAAAATTCGTTTACTACTGCACAGATTTGGAATATGACCGAAACTAGTTTCGTCCTTATTCCAAAATCTGAAAAAGTTATTGCAAGAAAAGGTGTCTACTAGGTTCACAAAGTTGCACATAGAAATAATACTGAACATATTTTAGTAGCACCCACGATTTCTGCTACTGGTTCATGCATACCATCTTTATTCATTTATAAAGGTGTTTGTACAAACACTGGTCTATTAGATGCCGCACCTTCTGAAGCTGTTATGGGGTTTATAGATACTGAGTACATGTGCGAAGGTCTTTTCCAAATGTACCTAAACCATTTTATAAATTCTATCACACCCATTTGACCAGTTTTATTAATACTTGACAGACACAAAAGTACATGAGCACAAACTTTAGTCGCCAAAATAATACCCTTCTCTTTGCTCTACCACCTTATATGGCACATGTTTTATAGCTGTCCAAGATTCCGTTTGCAAAATTAAAAAAAGAATATAGAAAGCATGTGAAAAGTATCAGAGTAAAATAGTAACTAAGCATACCTTTGTGAAGATTCTTGGTCCCATTTTTGTTGAGACCTATTCACCAGCAGCAATCTGCAGCGCCTACAGAACTACTGGCATATGGCCATTTAATCCTAGTGCAATTGGTATTGATCGTATATACAATTCTTTATTAACTGAACAATTTAATGATCCCATTAACCCACTTTTAATTTCACCACTATTACTTGCTTAACCAAATCATCTTCATTTTACTTGTCTAAATGTTATTGGTTTAAACAAAGAAAATATTTTACTAAAAAACGAGAATGATTTGTTGAGATCTCAGGTTGAAAAACTTAGTGAGGAATTGGAAACTTACAAGAGCTCTGGTACATGTGCATTATATTTACCATTCAAGTATCCAGTTCCTCAGCTCAAACTCAAGTGATACCTGATCATACAAGTTCTGAAAGCCAACCTGAACCAATATCAACTCCACTCAAAAAAAAGCAAAAGACACTTCCATTTGTGTGGCTTTTAACTGAAGAGAAAAGCTGGCGTTAGTTGAATGAGTTGAATGAGGAAGCAGAACAAAAAGTTGAGGAAATTAAAAAATAAAAATAGGCAGCAGCTCAAAAAAAAAAGAAGTGGCAGCCCAAAGAAAAGAAGCAGCAGCCCAAAAAAAAGAAGCAGTAGCCAAAAAGAAAGAGACACTAGCTAAAAAAAGAAAGCTGCCACTCAAAAAAAGGCGGTGCAATGACTAGATCTAAAAAATCAGCTTTGTAAATCGAATTTATTAGAATACTCTTTCACTCAAAATTTTAGATTTAAAAAATGTGCTGCACATAATGATGATTGTTTAATAAATTCTGATTTGTTATTTGCTTGTTTTTTTATTGTGGCTTATTTTTGAATACAATGTTGATCAATAGATATAAATATTTAAAGGCTTATATGGGTTGGCAAAAAGTTTTTATAGTAGAAACCTTAACTTTGTCACAATACCCCAGTCTTCCTTATAAATAATTTTTATATAAAAAAATCTGATTAATACTATAGTATAGTTTGGCAGAATTTTTTTTAATATTAATAATAAACTTGTTTAAAAAAATTCCTGTGTAACTGCTATTTTTTGTTGCTTCAAATGTACTATATGTAGTACACTATATATACTAAATTTTTATAAATTTTTTTAGTAGAATTAGTTAATTTAAATTTAAATTAATAAAAATGTTTATAGTTTACTACATTAAAAGTTTTATTAGTTATATTATAAAAAATATTATTTCTACTATAAAGGTTTGTAAGCTGTTAGTTAAAAATCATTACTATTTAGTATTTCATATAGGTCCTTTAGTTTTTTTAACTATAATTAAATAAATTTTGGTTAATTTATCAGAAGTTGTTAAAGACAAACTTTTAATTCTAATTTATAAAATTTATCAACATTTAAGCTAATATGTTAAGAGTAATATAAGTTTAAAAATTTAAAAAATTAAATATAGTTTTTAATATAAAATTTATAAGTAAAAATTTACTAGTAAACTAGCTAAAAATAGCCAAGTTTTAAAGGTCTTTAAAAATTTAAAAGACTATTTAAAGTTATGATATTTTTTTTTACATAATGCGATTTACCTAAAGTATATTGCAAAAATATTTTAATTGATTTTTATTATTAAAATTAGGCAATAATTGGGCTTAAATGGCGTCACTATATAGTACAAAGTACTACTAGTAGTATGCCTAAATTCTATCTATTAAATATATATTTAAAATAGTAATTTTAAGGTAATAATATTATAAGCAAGTTTATTTATTTACTACCCAAAATGAAATCTTACCCTTTAGATTAACAATAAATTTGCAACATCAGTATAAGAAAATTTTCTTGCAAAATTTTATAATATTAACTATATTGTACAATGCTCATACAATCTCTAGTATGTTCCGATTTCTTTATATAAAAAAATCCAAATCACATTTATTTGATGCTATATTCTTTTATAAAAATATTTTTTATATTATTTGATTTACATTGTACTAGATGCATTACTGTACAGTAAGATGCTAAAATGTATTTTTAGGTTTTTAGAGGTGAAAAAAATTCACTTGGGTTATAAAATTTTTAATAATAAAACCTATACTTACTACCTAATAATTTGACAAAGAAAAAATATATTACAATATTATAAGTTATAAATAGTATAATATAAAAATAAAATAAAATTTTTGTAACTATCAAAGTGCTTATTCTTATATTGGGCTAATATAAGAAACATGCATAATAAATTTATAAATAGTATTGTTTAAAACACAATAAAATATAATAAAGTTTATATTTACTCACTGATAATTAGAAATATTTGTTTAAGTATTGTAAATACATATTTTACAATAATTTTAAAAATAATATCCATACTTGTTTGCTAATAATTTGATAAAAGCACATATTAAAATATTTGATTTAAAAAAAAAGATTAAATAACAATTTTTAAAATGTATATTCAATATTACCAGCTTTTACTTTTATGCATCATTAGATATAAAATAGCATAGTTTAAAATTATCAAATAGTATATAGTATATTATAATAAATCTATGCATACCAACTAGAATTTTCAAGAAAAAAGTTAGATTATATAATTATTAATAGTGTAATTTAAAAATAAGTAAATTATACTTACTTACTAATAATTTAATAACAAAAATATATAAGGTTATAAATAGATCTATTAAAATTTAGAGATAACTATAATAAAGCTTATACTTATGAGCTAATAAATATAATAAAAATATTTATATAATAAACTTATAAATAAATCATTAAATAAAAAATTAGAAACTACTGTGATAAAACTTATATTTACTCACTAATAAATTAAATAAATTATTGAGTGTTGTTATTACTGCCCCCATTTTGTTAGTGCCACTTCACATGACTAGAGCCAATCTCTGACCCATAGTCAGCCCCAACAATAGCATTATCACATGAACCCGACCAGAGCACCAATCATGTGTATAATTGGCTGAAGCTGAGGGAAACAAGGTGAAAGCCTTTCAATTACTAACTGAATTTTCGGAAATGTCCGGCCCCTGCTTCACCTTGACCCAAATTTTAGGTTCAATAACCAAAATTGAGCTTAAATTGGGATTAACATCTGGATACCTGATTCTTGGTTTAAATATAATAGCTGACATTTAATTTTTTTTTTTTTTTAACCTTTGACAGTCTCGTCGGTACCTTTATTAAATAGATACTTGATACATAATATAACTAAATTAATTATTTATATTTATTCTATCTATCTATCTTATAGCAGGTCCGGCATCACCCGAATACTTCGTGAGCACCTTGGTGTGACCTGTCGCACTGCCTCACTGATGAGACAGACAACTTTGTCAGCCCTGTCACAGGCCAAACCAGAATAGATAATTTCTATTCTTTATAAAGTCCTCAATCATGGTTTCCCACCTCTTTTCAACATTCATTTCTTTATTTCCTCTAGGTCTTGACTCTTCTATCTGAACCGTTTCGCTTTCATTCGACAAGTCAAGTGATCTTTTCCATCCATTTCCATTATCAGGATTCTTTCTTAATCTTTGGGCTAATGCCTTCTCCTTTTTCCCATATTGAAGCATTTTACAACGCTCTGACCATATGAAGTTAAAGAAACCATTTCTCCATATGTAAACGAAGCTTCTAAAACAGTTGTTCCACTCTTTCTTTGTTGCCATATATTCTTGTAGAGCTCCACTAACTTTTGCTGTACACAGACCCTTTATATACCCTATACGCATCTCGTTACATTCATTTCCTGTAGCTGGTAGTAGAATTTTTCTAAAATCATACAGACTTAATCGCTTCTTCGTTTCCTCCGATAGCTTCTGCCATACTGCTTCTGTTGCTACCACTTCAATATTATGCCACAAAAAACTGTATGCATCACACTCTACCAAGTGCTCTAAAGTCTCCGGCACTTCTTTCATACATGCAATACAGTTGGATGATATATAGATATCGGGTCTTCTTTTTTTTTAACACCTCTAGCACTGGCAACTCATTAAAAAACACCTTGTACCAGAACGCCAATTTTTTGCTTTTCTTCAGGGTTGTGCATCTAATGCCCGTAAAACCTTTCAGAGTTGACCAAAATAAATGCCAATTATATTTTTCCTCACTTCCTTCTTGTTCGAAGTCTTGAACTACCTTCGATTCGTGCCATCTCGCGCTATTTTTGGCGTCGAAAACTTTCCTTAGAAATGCTCTTGTTCCTAACTCAACCCTATAATGCTTCCATTGTAAAGGACATTTAATCCACTGGTTGTATTCTGGTGTCCCTATACTTGTTCCTCTTTCCGTTCCTTCTTTTGCTAAAGCATCTGCCTTGTCATTCCACCTATCTTTGCTATGACTCTTTATCTTCTCTATCTGTAGCTCTATACTTTTCGTCTTTACTATATCTTTGATTTTGATTAACTAATCAAAATACTTTTCTTTCATCCATTTTTTCCCTTCACGAAGTTCCAAATTTCTGCTCAGACCTGCTATTGCTCCTAAACTATCTGTTCTAATTACTACTTTTCTATTACTAGGCACTGTCAATAAAGCTAGCCAAATTGCTACCAATTCCGGCTTGGTAATAGCTGACATTTAATATAATATATAAACTGACTTTTAATAAAAGAATAATTAGTCAATTAGAAAGTAAGAATTAAATACATCATCGTATTGTAAAAAATAAAATTAATAAATAATATATCAATTAGAAAATATAAATACATCATTGTATCGTAGTCAAGTAGTTTGAATAAATAAAAGATGACTTTGTTACGTTCTTTTTTTATTTTGATTAAAATGCAAAGACGAAAAAGTACTTATATACATGAACAAGTGGCTATAAAAAATGAATTGAGAAGGAATAGAAAAAGTTCAATGAATGAAGAACAATGGTAACTTATCGAAAAAGTGAATCAGAATATAAATCAAGATGAACAAACAGATAATGAAGAAAGCTTAAATAAAAGTACAATTTTTAAAGTAAATTTGATAATAAAAAAAAAAGTCAGGTGTGGCTACTTAGGGAAGTTGTTAAGTTGTCACCCCCAAGTGGCAGGTCTAGAGTTCAAATCCCACTGGAGACTATTTAGAAAAATAGGCCTGTGTACCGGTAACATTTATTTGACGATCGGTTGGGTACATTATCTGTAGTCCTTGGTTACCATCTTGAATGAGAGCTTTCGGGCGAAGTTGTGTTCTGTGATACAGACAAATCCAAGGAACCGGAATATTTGAAACCCGTTTGGCAAGACCCGAGTAAGGAGGTAATGAAGATCTTTGACAATACTGCGGATCCGGAATTTGAGACCGAAGAACTGGATGAACACCTCGGGGCAAGTGGGGCACCAACCTGGCCGCCAGAAAACTGGTGGAAAAGGTCCTATGCTATAAAATTAGGAACCAAGAGAAGTTAACCAAAAAAGGCACTTAAAGCCAAGGTACAACGACCCATCCGGGCTAACTGGTTTGGTAGTTTGGGAGGGATCGGTAATAGAACTGGTGATGTAGGTATCGGGATCGGAATGAACCTTGCAAGGGCAAGGATACTGTGCGGTTTAATGGTTAGCCCTGACTGCTAGTGGTGGCCTCAGCCATTGTGAAGGTATTCAATACCTAATCTAGAAATGTGTGGGACATAGAAAGATCAGGGGTTGTACTACACCCTCCCTAGGGTAATCCGGCAGTTGGAATGCTACTAGATTACCTATAGAATTAGGGTGCAAGTAGTAAGGCAAATGTCGATCTGGGTGGTCTTCAATTGAAGCAGTACGAGGTTATGTGTAGGTGTGATTGTGGTGGGTGATACAGGACAGGGGACACCAGAGAGTTTAAATGGGTAATCTCCTAGTTAGGTTACAGGTACGGTGTATAGTGTAGAACCTTCAGGCGGACTACTTAAAATAGACAACCAAAAGTTGCACGTGTGGCTAGATGTACTCTCATTAACCAAGAATGTATTATCTAAAAAGCCTAATAAAAATCCACTTGCATGCGACATTGCAGTTAAAAAAAAAGTCTAAAATGTAATAAATTATTTTAGGAAATGAAACATCACCTGTTTGTCAACTTACTGATAATGATCGTAATCTCAAAAATTTTTGTGATGCTGTTGCAGATCTTAGACATAATTATTGTCCTATTTGTAAGGAATCTTTTTCTTCAGTTATATTAGATAATAAAGCAGGTTCTTGTATTAGATGTGGTAGAGACAAAGTAACACAAAAAGATTTTCATTAGAGAATGATATGGATCCGGTATGTAATAATAGTAATAAATGTTAATATAAAATTTATGTATATGATTAATATAATGTTTATATATAAGGCCTAAGAATTAAGGCTCCAGCCCCAAAACGACGCCGTTTTTCTAGTAATACTAAAACTACTTTAATGACTCCTTGTACAATCAGATAACATATAACCAATCAAGTTGTTTGTTTTGATCAAATCAAAAAGAAATGAAATGAGTGTCTAAACCTATCTCAAGACATTAGTAAAAAATGTTAAGAGGACAATTTTGCTAAGGCCGTTTGAAGTTAATTTTTAGGTTGACATCACCCCCCCAATGGTCCCCCCGGCCCCCGGGTAAAATGAACATATGAAAAAAATAAAAATAATTAAATATTATCATTATTTAGAAATCAAATTCAATATATAAATTCGATTTATTACTTCGTGCATGATATTACTAGTTACTAGTAGCTGACGTATGTACGAACGAATGTACTTAGCTCTATATATGGGGGTCGTCTAAAGCGGAGCAGAATCACGTGATACCTGACCAATCAAATTAAGAATTTGATGATCTTAGGCAATTTGCTTATTGCTGTATCATATTACTACCTAAAACGCGTTTGAAGTTAAGCTTTCGGTTAACATCACTTTCCTCTTTGATGTCCCCCGGTAAAAATTAAAAAAATAAATACTGCATAACCACGAAACAACTCGATGGGTGTGGTTTCGAATTTCGGCCTAAATTAAGATTAATTCAGGCCGAAACTCGAAATAACTCTGTGCGTTATTTCGCGGTTAAAATAAAATAATTTAAAAATAAAAAACGAATTAAAAAA
>QKWP01000016.1:601928-661700 GCA_003550325.1 Gigaspora rosea | reverse complement strand
TTAAACTTTCTAAAAAAAAAAAAAAAAATTGAAATAACTTTTTAAAAGATTTTCTAGGCCCATTTTATCCATAATATATTATAGATCATAAAATATATACTACAAAATAAAAAAAAACTTAAAAATTTCTAAGCAATAATTATCCTATTCAAGGTAATTGATTTAGCCTCAGTAATCCACTCTAAAATCAATTGATTAGTAATATATTTTATTTATGGAATCCACCTATGCTGAATAATATCTATTCAAGGATTTGAAATAAATAATATAATAAATACGCAAGATTTACGTCCTACAATTTCGAGAATCTCGTTCCATTTGATGACCCTTGATCTTCATATAACAGATAATGAAAAAAGATCTGCGGTTTATTGAGCATGCCAATCCGGTACCGCTTACTTCATCGTTAATTTGTAAGATTTATTATTAATCATAAATATTGCCATCAAATTTTTTATGTACTGTAACTAGCAGAACACATAAATGTGCCTTTTTATTTGCGGCGAAGACTTTTGGCATGGGTAATAAGGTAATAATTCGTCAACGTTGATAATGATTTTAAAGATCTATAACGATAATGATAATGTAGAAAGAGTGAAATGTTTGAATAATTATTTGTTCTAATCAATCAATGAGAAATTTCGACCAATAAGCACGACTCTATGATAAAAACGGGCGTTTGGGATTCTATCTCTTGTTGATTGGAATGATAAATACCCTTAATCAGTTAAACGAACTTCCGCTAATAAAAATTTTCTTTCTGACGTATTAATCTTCTATCACGTGTTTTATTCATTGGAATAATCAATACAATTGATTCGTTAAATCATTTTTTTACTAATAAAAAATTTACCCTCAGACCCGTTCCGACAGATTGATAAAGGTGCTTGAGAACACCCTTAATTACAAAGATTGATTTTATCAATACTTCGATTGTTGATCAATGATCGGGCATGGATTAATTTGTTGACTTATTGAAACTTATTGGCACCCAATTTTTGTACGTAAGTACGTACAGCGTACGGGAAAATCCGGAAACTTTAATTACTTAAAAGGTTAAAAAATTTTCTTATTCGATTTCATAGTTTCGCGTAATTATCATTATGTCTAAAAAAGGCTCTCAAAATACGCACGTAATATGTAGTACATCAGTTTTTTATAGCACGTACTTAAAAAAGGTTTGTAGATGCAAGATTTTTATTTTTTATCTAGACGAAATTGTCCAATTATACTTAATCTTTATAGAATCATGTAGAAAGATTTTCTGAGAAATCAAATTCGCTTTTCACATGTTAATTATAACAGAAAAATTTTCACTTTATTAAATATGATAATTGAATAATATTATTAACTATAATTTATACAATTACATGACTATCAGAAGACAGATAAAAATATATCATAATATAATGTTATCATTCGTTAAATTTGACTGATAAAGAAAAAAGCCCATAGAAGACGTGGCAGGATAAATTTCATTTTTCGCTTCTTTCACATGATAGAGCATTGGTTAACTGCGTCACCGTCGGGGTTTTCGGTGGTATTAAGAACTGGACCCTTATAATGAATTTCAGAGAATGTTGGATTCATTTTCAAAGGACGGTGTTGTAAAGTCTTTTTTCTTTAAAGATTGGCTGTAGTAAAGTCTTCTTGAAAGGTTTGTAACTTTTGAGTTATTGATTTGATTTGGTTTTTTTTCAGTTCGAAAGTTATAATTGACATGACAATAAGAATAATAAATTCAAGCTCATCGTTCTTATGATGATAACATCTTGTTAAATTTGAAACTCAAAACTCAAAACTCATCGTTCTTATAATGATAACATAGTCAAATTTGAAATTCAAAATTCTGTAACAATTTTTTTCCTTAGCTTATTTTCCAAACAATATATGATCTACATACTGCATAAATTGAAATCTTGATATCTATATATAAAAACCCTTCTAACTGCATCAAAAAGGGTAACCTTAACCATAACTAAATTTCTCTCCGGTTTACCCCGACCCGAAATATGGTAATCAGTTACGTAACATTATTGTACTGTACATTACATAAATTCGGTAATTTGCATATAATTAGCATACATATAGAGATTGTGACAAATGCGGGATGTAACCATTGCGGGAGTTGACTGTTGTACTCAAAGTCTGAAGCAATTGATTTTTGGATTGCTAGGAATAATGCATCCATTATAGAAATATAAATATATATTTGTGGCACGGAGATAATTACGAAAACCGAACGAATTTTATTAATTTTTTCAATTGTAAACAGAGTTAACAGTGTTGATAATATCTTTTTAATAAAAGATTATATCAAAAAAATATATAATGTATACTGTAATAACGATAATAATAAATAAATAAAAGAATACTAAATGATGTTTAATTTTGACTAAAGCTAACGTCTAGTCAGTGTTGTCACGTGACAGTTCTGGACAAATTGTGGACAATGGTGGACAATTTGGGGCAAGAAAACAAATCTAATTACTTAAAATTTTATTAAAATAACTTTTTCTTTTAGAAAAACATTCAAAGCTATGAAAAATATACAATCATGTCTTTTTTAAACTAATTTATTAAAATTTAAAGTCTAAATATCCGTTGGACAGTTGTGGACACTGTTGGACGTGGACATGGGTAAAAAAAGTCTTGACATAGTAAACATGACAACACTGCGTTTAGTCGCAGAAGTCGCTGAAAATATCATACAGACCAATAGGAATTCTATAATTGCTGATACCAATTGAGATTAACTTACCCTATTCTTGTCCAGATCGCATAATACAGGAGTACACACTCTGTATTCAAAATCTAAATAATAATGCAGCTTTTGTCCTGTTATGATTAAGCATAACCATGCGCATTTGTCATTTCTATATTAGTTTATTAATTAAAAGCAAAATATTGTTATACAGTCGATCGTAATTTTGTAAATAATACAGCTATTGAATCATACTACCGCATTATTGTTCTTGTTTCAAAAGTTTGATTTAGTGTATTTTTTTTTTTTAAAAAAAAAAAAAAAAGTGATCAAAATGCTCTAAAAATTTAATACATATTCTAATGACCTCATTTTAATTACTCATTCACAATCAACAAAGGTATCATTTACCTATTGATAAATGATTGATCAGTGATCGTAATAATCTTCCTTGAACGGATAAATACGGAATATGAGACAATAATAACGACAAGAAATGCGATGTGCAAAGCATCTGTCTTAAAAAGATCAAAAAAGAATGGCAAATGCAGTGCATTGTATGACAGTGTATATGAACTTTATTACGTATTACATTTAAAATATAGTATTAGATTCATTTATAGAAATAGAAAATTAAATATTAAACATATCACGCGAAATAGTATAATATTCTTGTGCAACTTACTCTGGTGTATTTTCATTTTTTTCAAAGAATAATTGCCTAGTTTTAGATTCAATATCATTATTGTTCTGTAAAAGTAACTTATGATACTTATTGCGCCCTTTTTTAATTATGAAACAACTCATGCATATGGCGGTTGTTAAACAATAGCTTTTCTTTTCGCATAATATGTTCTCAATCCATTTTTAAAATTTATAATTTACAAGCATATGTAATCCGTAATTTCAAAATGTTATAAATACCACCTACTTCTAACCTTTCAAATCTTAACAAAAAATCCAATTCCCTTCCAAGAAAGAAGAATAAAATATAAAAAAATTCCAAGCTTTTGAAAAGCATAATCCAAAAAAAAATTCCAACCTTTACAAAAATGAATCCAATTTCTGTATCCTCTGCTACCGTCTCTCAAACTGAACGTCCTGATGGTGACGCTGTTAATTAATGCTCTATAATGTACACCGTTTCTGGGCCCGGTGCCCCTGTTACTGAAGACCCCTATGGCGGAGCTGCCGTTAACCAATGCTCCATTATGTAACTTAACGTTCGAGATCCTCTCACCCAAATATGCTCGCTATACAAGATTTTATAATCCTATGGGTTATGTTCACTATAGAAGATCTCATATATCTCTCCCCACTCTGGGTTATGTTCGTTTTACAAAGATCTCATATCTCCTTCCTCACCTCTGGGGTTTCTTTCATAATCGTTTAGTTTAATTTTATCTTTCTTTATTTTTACTTTAATAATTAGACAACTTTTTGTATTCATTTTTGTATTTTTATTAATTTTTAATGACCTCACTTAATTTTTGGTTGGATTATTTCTTTTTTTTTGGTTCCTAGATTATGTAAGTTAAAAGTTTGGGAATTTTCATAGTTATAGTCTTACTCTTTTTTAACGTTTCGATGAATTATTTTTTTGTACCTTCTCCGGTAGATTATATTTAAATGTTTATTGATCGTTTTTCTTTTTTTAACGGTTAATAAAAAGCAAGTTCTATACTATGAATAACAAATATTGTGTGCCAGATCTAGTTGAGTTTGTATATTGTGAATATATTAATGTTTAAGTGTGTAATACAGTATACTTTTACGAAATGTGAGAATGACCATATACATATGAGAGTTGCAGCTGGAAATTAAGTTTTCATAGTGGCGAACCTAGCCCCTGAAAAATAATGATATTAATGATCAGTGTGATCTGTATTTTTAATTTTATTAATGCAACTAGTTTCGAATTTTAAAAAAATCCGAAACTCCCGAAAACCGAAACTCCGAAACTATAATCCGAAACTCCTCGAAACTACATTTAAAATTTATAATATATAATTTATATATAATTTATAATATATTGATTTATTATTTAATACAGTCTTCCTTCTCTATAATCACCTCCTATATAATTACAACTACTAAACAATCACATTAATTTTTGAGATAATATATACTTATTAAAAAACCTTCTATATAATTACTATCTTTAATAATCACCAATTTTCTTGATACAAACTGCAATATTATAGAGGAGAAGACTGTAAATTATATAAATAATAAAATTTTAATGTATTAAGGATTTTGATAAATTTAGCAAGTTGTGATATTGCAGGTTAATATTTAAAAAAAATTAAAATGATTATTAGTTAGGGTTAGGGTCCGAACTAGTATTAATATTAGGTTAGAGGTTGTGAATATATATGCAAATTTAAGTGCTAAAACTTTTACTTAATTTAAATTTCAAGTTATTTAAAAGGTTCGTTTTGTTACACAGGATCCTGTGATCTAATTGGCCAATCATATTAACCTGTAATATAACAACCTGCGATATTTAACAACCTCCTATATTAATAATAAATACTTCTCAAATTTTGGGGTTTTTGCTACATGATCTCTGCACTAAATGTCTGGGATAGTGTTCTGGCCCATCTTAAAAATCCTGATCTGGGCCACCTACAGGCCACTTACTTGGGTGATCCAGGTGAGTCATGATAATAGAAAAATTTTGCTACAAGTCACCCATGGGTGACCCACCTAGATGACCCAGATAAGTTTCAATAAAAAAATTTTGCTATGTGCACTTGCCAGTAAATTTGATCAGTTATGTTTAAATAATTTTATATCAGCTCCAAGATGATATATGTTTTTTATTAGTAATATTTAAAGTAAGATTCAAGTTTGTAAAATGCTTTAATATATAATAACTTAATTCTTTTAATAAATTAATTGTTTGTATGATTGTCTTGTACATTTTTACTAATTATTTTTATTATGTAAATTAAGGCATTTCTAAGCGCAAAAATTAAATCTTATAACTATAGAAGAAAATCTCATTTTAGAATGAAATGAAATTTGCTAAATTGATCAAGTAAGTTAATAAACTTATTATAAAACATTTTTGGATTTAACTATGATAGTAGTTATATTTATCGCTTTTAAAAAATGGTTCAAAATTGTTGAAAGAACAAATTGTATTACTTTGTTCATATAAAAATCTATACAAATGAGCAGTCTTGTATTAAAATGTATAATCTATCATCATATTTTTAATTACCTCAAAAACTAGATCAGTATAATTACTAATCAGATCTGTAGATATGATACAAAATACTCATATTTTAATTCTGATTATTTGTATAGTATAGGAAATTATAGCAGATCAATATGGAATGATACAGATTTTAGATAATATTATATAGGTACTATAATTCTGTTACGGTGCTATCATTATATATATTACTAGGTTATCAGAAGCTGATAGATGCCGAAGCTATACAAAACAATACAGTCAACCCTTCATAAATGAAACTCATAGAGACAAGCCTACAACGTGCATTTAGAGAGGTTTGTATTTAGAGTGAGCCAATTAAATTGCAGCTTTAAAAATTAGATCATCAAGTTTATGTAACTTATACCAAAACTATATAACCTATCTTAAATATTAAAAAACTCAAAATGCCTATCAAAATAGAATAACCAATAATTTTCTAAACTTGAGTGAAGATATTCTGAAAACCACCAAGCCAAATTCAATATACTTTTTTTAAAATTTTATGGATTCATAGAATTCAAAAAAAAAGTTCATCGAATTTGATTTGGTGGTTGTCAAAATATCTTCTCTTAAAAGTTTCAAATAACTCAAAATGTTTATTAAAATAGAAGTAATATCCAAATTTTTCTAAACTTTGAATGAAGGTATCTTGACAACCACCAAGCCAAATTTGATGAACTTTTTTTTTGAATTCTATAGATTCATAGAATTTAAAAAAAAAGTTCATTGAATTTGATATGATGGGTGTCAAGATATCTTTGCTCAAAGTTTCAAAAAACTCAAAATGTCTATTAAAATAGAAGTAATAACTAAATTTTTCTAAACTTTAAATGAAGGTATCTTGACAATCACCAAATCAAATTTGATAAACATTTTTTGTTTGAATTCTATAGATTTATAGTATTAAAAAAAGTTCATCTAATTTGACTTGGTAGTTGTTATGATATCTTTGCTCAAAGTTTAAAAAAAACTAAAATGCCTATCAAAATAGAATTAATAACCAATTTTTGCCAATGCCTTTAAGCCTATGTAGAATAAATAAAATTAACAAATTCTATATTAAACTATAAGAATTTTATTTATTGCTATTTTAAAAAAATAGCATTAAGTGATTATGAAATAATGTGAGTTAGATTTAAAGTAATCCTACTGTATCTTAATTGAAGTTAAAAAAATACTTTATTCAAATTAATAACTCTTTAAAAATGCATTACTAAAAGCTCTCACTCATGCGCATCTAACAAGCTATTTTTCATGTTAAGATCTTAAAAACTCAAAAAGAATTATGTGAAAAAAGGCAAAATAATTGCCCATCTTTAAAAGGGTTATACATTACTGAGTGATGATAGGTTTTCTTATACTTTATTCCATTTGGCTTGTTGGAGCCCTGGTAACTTATTTGTTTTAAAGACTCTATTTGCAAAAACTAAACTTTAAGAGAAAATTTTAAAAATGAGATTTTATAGATTTGTGTAATTTATGAAAATCATATGGTAAAAAAATCAAAAATAACATCTTAATCAACTGATAGATTACTAAAAAAGTAGCAGAATTCCAATATGAATATAAAATTTAATCCTGTTCACTTAAAAGTGAAAATAACAATAACTCCAATACTAACTCAACCCTAACCACAGTATGTACCATAAGTTCTGTAACAGAATTTTATACAGTAAATCATATAATATTAATGCAACCAACTCAACCTTAACCATGTATTGTGATAAATAGAATAGTGAGTAAGTTCTATAACAGAATTTCTTTGCAAAAAAATCAAATTAATTTCAATTCTAAACTTTAACTATTGTATGTATGTATTATTGAGTAAATTCTGAATCAAAATAGAAATAAAAATTCACTTTTCTATGTAAACAAATGCTGAAGTTTAAAAAAACTTTTCCATGTACCAAAGGCACAGATCAAATGCTAGTGTGTATAAAAAATGTAAAATATTGCAAATTACTGTAAGCAGTAGAACTAACAACTGTAGATAGTAAAGATCATTTAAACTACATAAGCACATATGGCAAATTGAACGTATTTGGGGCCTTTGCCTTGAAAATAGGGTTCCGAGGTCCCCAAAACAAAAATTGAGATTTTTGTTAAATCTTAATTTATGAAGCACAAAGTTCATTCGTATAAATTTTGTAACCGGTTAACTTAATATTTAAATGAGTTATGGAAGTCCAGAAATTTTGACAGAAGAGTTTTGAATATCTAAAAATAGAATGGAAATGTCGACCTAGTGGATAAATATTTTACCATCAATTTTGTACACAATTTTAATTTTCATCCAATAACAAAAAAGGTTTGCTAAGATCATATCTAAAATTTGCGGAAATCAAATTTAGGTTTTGGTTACACAATCTTTATTACGATTTACTCAAAAAAAATTTCTAGTGCCATAGGTCATTTTCAAGGCAAAAATCCCATTTGGTAAAAGGATTAGGAAAAATTAATATCTTTAAAAAGGTTCGGGCAAAATTAAATATCATTAGGGTAGAATGATACGTACGTACGTATGCATATTTGCTGGATGCTTACTGATATGTATTGTTATCCGGCAAACTCATATGATCACGAAATGATTTCTTCTTGTTATTTTTTTCATGTGTTACGATGTAAACTGTTTATTTAAATTAAAACTCAGCCGACAACTCCCTACCAATCATGATCATAAATTGTCGGATAACACCAATATTGGACAAATTGCCGAATACATTTAATTAGGAAAATGATTGGCTACACGTGCCGCAGAGCGGCATGTGATCATTTACCAAATTACTGTTATTCGACAATATTGTATACATATCAATCACTAAGGAACAATGAATTATGGTCAGTGTAACAAACAATTTATGTACCGACCTTGTTTAAATATTTGGTACACCTAGATTATAACATTAAAAGAAAATCAACTATTTGTATTCATTTTTTCTTTTTATTCACAAACATGAACCTATTTAAAATTTTTCCAATTTGCCTGAGAACCTCAGATTTTGATATAAAAATTAAAGTTGGTGAAAAACCGAATATTAAAGAATTTAAAGCTCATTCTAATATCTTATCGGCAAGGTCAGATTACTTTAAAGTTGCATTATCAACACGATGGGCAAGGAGAGAAGATGGATTTATAATTTTAGACAAACCTAATATTTCTCCACCTGTATTTGAAATTATTCTAAAGTAAGTTTATAATTCTAAGTTACATTTCAATTCAAATTTCTGTAAAATAATAAACGATATTCCATATATAAATGAAAAATTTCTATAACGTTAAATTGAAATGTTGTTTTATTTTCCATAAAATGAAAAGTTATATTTATACAGGAACATTTTCCAATAATACTGAAGTTAGCCTTCTCGACATTTTTATTGCAGCTGATGAAATTGGATTAGTTGAAATTAGTCAACAAGTCGAAAATTGCTTGTTAAAAACTGTATCAGCTTTGGAAATTTCCAAAAGACTTTATTACAATATATAAATATGATACTTTCACAAATTTACATGAAACTGCATTAAATTTTGTGAGAAATGAAGCACTTGGATATATTAAGCAAGGTAAATTTTTTAAGGTATTAGAATTTTATGAAGAAATCCTCAAGAACATCCTGTATAATGCTGAAGTTCAAAAAAATGCTTCAAGCTGGGATCTTTCTCATTATAGTTGTGGATCAAATGAAATAAACGAGTTATCAAAGGTGATTAGCAAGAACGCTACGGTGACTTCCTTGAATCTTAGCAACATTAGACTTGGATCCATCAACGTCAACTTTATAACTAGTTTTTTCAAGCGATCTGGAGTAAATGTTGGAGTAAAAATATTAGCAGATGCACTTTGTGAGAACTCCACGCTGACTTCTTTGAATCTTGGAAATAATAAACTTGGATCAGAAGGAGGAAAAGCATTGGTAGATGCACTTTGCAAGAACTCCACACTGACTTATTTGAATCTTTACGACAATAATCTTGGATCGGAAGGAGGAAAAGCATTAGCAGGTGCACTTTGCAAGAATTCCACGCTGACTTCTTTGAACCTTGGAAATAATAAACTTGGATCAGAAGGAGGAAAAGCATTGGCAGATGCACTTTGCAAGAACTCCACGCTGACTTATTTGGATCTTAGTGCGAATGAACTTGGATTCCAAGGAGGAAAAGCATTGGCAGATGCACTTTGCAAGAATTCCACACTGACTTCTTTGAATCTTTTCGACAATAATCTTGGATCAGATGGAGGAAAAGCATTAGCAGATGCACTTTGCAAGAACTCCATACTGACTTCTTTGAATCTTGGATCACTTAGATCAGAAGCAGGAAAAGCATTGGCAGATGCACTTTGCAAGAACTCAACGCTGACTTCTTTGAGTCTTTATTGTAATAATTTTGGACCAGAAGAAGGAAAAGCATTAGCAGATACACTTTGCAAGAACTCCACGCTGACTTCTTTGAATCTTTACAATAATATTCTTTCATCAGAAGGAGGAAAAGCATTTGCAGATGCACTTTACAAGAACTCCACTCTGACTTCTTTGAATCTTAAAAATAATCATCTTGGATTAGAAGGAAAAAGGGCATTAACATATGCATACAGGATCTCCGCGCTGACTGAATTAAAATATTGATTTTTAAATTAACATCAAACAATCCAAATTTAAAAATTATTAATGTAACTGGTAATGTAATAAATTAGAATATAAAAATATGTAATTATATAACAGATAAACATTTGTAAATTATATTAAATGAAAATTTATCAGTTAACATATCTGTAAAAATATTAGATTAAATTTGAATTTAAATTTTATATTTACAAAAATTTGCAGCAAATCTGAAAGAGAGTGAAGCTATTTACTATCGAAAACTGTAATTATATAATTTGATAAATATCAAATGATGAATTATATGCATTTAATAAAGAATATATGTGGTAACATATAAACCTATTTGAAATGCAAATGTAATAATAATTAATATTAAGATATTAAATTAAATTAAATGAAAATTTATCAATTAACATATCTGTAAAAATATTAGTTTAAATTTGAATTTAAATTTTTATATTTACTAAAATTTGCAGCAAATCTGAGAGAGAGTGAAGCTATTTACTATCGAAAACTGTAATTATATAATTTGATAAATATCAAATGATGAAATTATATGCATTTAATAAAGAAATATATGTGGTAACATATAAACCTATTTGAAATGCAAATGTAATAATAATTAATATTAAGATAATAAACCACCCCTAATATACAGTAATATGATAAATTTTGCTAAAATTTTGACCTGATTTATTTTCATAAATTGAAAGTAAAAACTGACGCATTAAGAACACATAAAATACACTGATGTTCTCCGGATCATTCACAGAACAATATCAATAAACGTTATGTTCATTTAGTTCAAGCTCATTATTTTGACAATTTCCAATAATTTATCAATATTTATATGCGATTCTTCATATTACAAACCTGTTTTTTTTTTTATTTAGCACCTTATACGTTTTACTATACTGATTTTGGTAATCGTAAATGGTAATGTTAAATTTTTTGTTTATTTTAAATGAAGATTTCTCGACGATTTCCTAGCCAAAATGGATTAAATTTTTTATTTTAAATTTGTAGAACTAAAATAAAAAAATTTCATCAAATTTGGTTAGGTAGTCGTTGAGAAATCTTCAAATAAATTCAAAGAAACTTTTACCCGATTTTTATAAAATTCTGATTTTTCAATTTTTTTAAAATTTTAGACTACTTTTTCTCAATAAGTTCCTAAAATAATTTACAAAATTTTTTTATTTTAATTCCGCAGAGTTAATAATTAAAATAAAAAAATTTCGTCAGATTTAATGAAGTTATCGAGAAACTTGCACAAAAATTTAAAAAGGATCGATTTTTCCCTATTAGAAAATTGGACCGGATCGGCACGGGATGCTTCGGATAGACACGGGCCTTAATGGCACGGGCCAAGATCCGGATTTATACGGGTATGGTCCGAATTGGCACGGATTCTGTGGACCGTGTGGGACCGTATGCCCGTGCCAATTGGATCGTAAATGGCTCGGGTTTTTGCAGCCGTTTACTAGTCGAATCGGCACGTGATTTGGCACGGGTAATGAATGTAAATACACATGCCACCACGATAAAGATGTGGATTAATATTAAAACATAAATTTACATAAGTAATCGATATAAGATGAACAAGCTAACTACATATGAAGCAAAATTTTGTAAGGAATTTTTTTGTTAAGACTCATCAGTGAAATCATGAGATATTGTTCTTTTTTTAAAAAAAATCCTTTACTGATCTTTAGCTCTCCACGAGCCAACACGTGTGTAACGTACACATACGTGTTATCTGAACGCGCCATTTCATATGACATGATATTACGTGCCACCCTTTGCCGCGTGCTACGAAATCCGTGCCATTTCGAGCATTCCCAACATCAACAACGCCCTTGCTCTCCCACAAAAAATTGTACACCCCTGTAATATTGGCCAATCGAATTTCTGGATAAGGTGTAACGTAAAATTCGAAACGAAACCACTTTTTTTCAAAAAAAAAAAAACAAAAATAGCTTTAAATTTAATTAAGAAACCATCTTCTGCGGCCTAATTAAAAATATTCCTCGTGAAATTTTACTAATAGATCGATCCTAACCCTACGCTGTTCTCACCCTAACCCAACTATAACGCGTTCTAGTTTTATACGCAAACTATCACGTAACACCTGATCTTAAATTTTGATTGGCCAAAATTTCAGGGGTGACCAATTTTTTGTGGGAGAGCTACCTAAGTCGATCAACATGTGTCCGCGGAATTTTTATGCGGTTGCTATGTATAATCGACAAATAAGCTGTGTTATGTATACTTATACATAAACCATTTTAAAATATTCATATTCAATAATTAAGCTTTTTGCATTTGTTTAAAAATGGTAGTAAAATTTTTTGAAAAACTTTCAAATAATATCTTGAACTTTTTGATGACAAAGAAGATTTAAATAAAACCATTAATCTTGGCGAATATCCAAATACCAAGATATTCCAAAGTACATTCAGTAATTTTAAAATGCAGATCTTCTTATTTTCGCGACGAACTAGTATATAGTTGGTGGTAAAAATACTGAATTACGGCAATTACGGCATTTTACCAGTGGCAGAATTAATTACTGCATAGCATCTAATTGCCGTAAAACTTATACGCCGTAATGACGTAATGCCGTAATGTCGTAATGCCTCAATGCCGCAATAACACAATATTGTAATAATGCGATACCGTAACTACAGGTACAATATTATAATGTTATAATTAAGTAACTACGTGGCACCCAGTCACTCCAAACCGGAAACTGATGAATATGTTGTTATTTGCCATACAGCATTTCATTTATATTAATTAATCGGTAAGCATAAAAGTTATTTAAAGTATATTCTGCAGCAGAATACAATAGTTATGATAAATTTTAAAACACGTATGTATGTTGGCATGTATCATCTTATATAAGCCATAAATGCTGTTAGCAATGATGTCATTTCCGATCAATTAGCTCGCTAAAGACAATGACTTATAGACTGGTCTAATTGGCCAAAAAAAATCAATCACAACGTTTAAGTCAAAATAATACCTAGACCTACAAACCCCTTTTTTCATAGTCATTACATGTATTAAATCAATGAATTCGACAGTATCAAATTCGAAAAAATATTTAATAGTATATTATTTAAAGGAAACCATAATGCAGTACAGCATTTTAACAAACAGTATTATAGCGATAGTATATCTTCATTACGGCATTAAGGCATTACGGCATTACGGCATTACGGCATTACGGTTTACGGCATTACGACTTTGCGGCATTACGGCTTTACGGCTTTACAGCTCACAACAATTACGGCAAAAAATACGGCAATGCTGTAATTCTACCACCAACTATAAACGTGCAAATGTCAGTAAAGATAAGAATAACATTAAAACAATTTATTTGAAGAATATTTCGATCTAACAATTTGAGATCCTAATCAAGTAAATTTTTGCTATACATTACGACTTATAATTTCTATAAAGTTGAAGAATTCTAAATTATATTTAAATTTTGTACAATGACATATCTACGGAGGAGTAGTCCTGCTTGAAAACCATAATGCAACATTTATTTTTGAGCTTATGCTTATTGCTTATGAATTTCTTTTTGATGAATTAGCTAAATATCTTGAAACTCATTTAATTGAAGCTGACTTCGTTTAAATTTTACTCTTATTTATCAAAAATATTCCAAAATCATAAGCTTCAAGAATTACAAAAATGGTGCAATGATATTGTAGTAAAGCACCCTGAAAGGTTTTTGATTTGGAAGACTTCGTCTCACTTCAAGAAAATGTGTTAGCATCGCTTATTAGTCGAGATGATTTACAAATGGAAGAAGTAAAAATTTTGAATCATGTTACCGAATGAAGAATTGCTCAAAATCCTGGCTTACCAATAAATCCTGAAGATTGGTCAAATGAAAACTTTCTAGCTTTGAAGTCTACTTTACGGAATTGTTTACCTCATATTCGTTATTTTCAGATGTCTAGTGATGATATTATCGATAATGTTCAACCATTTCAACAAATTTTTGAAAAAAATCTTTGGAAAGATATATCAATTAAGTTTATGTCATCAAACCGATCAATATCGACAACAATTCTCCCACCTCGCGTAAATTTAACGCCAAAATTACCAAGTAGAAATGCAGAACCATTTTCAACAGTTATCAATGAAGCACATGCAGCAGAAATTGCTTCATGAGTTGATAGAAAAGAAAATACATATTCAGCAACAAATAATCCATACGAGTTTAGATTACTTAATCGTGGAACTAGAGATGGTTTTACCTCAGATTCATTTTGGAATTTATGTGATAAGCAAAAAAATCTTGTTGTAGTTATGAAGGTTAAAGGTACTGATGAAATTCTTGGGGGCTATAACCCTGTCGGTTGGGATAAACCAGTCAGCTTTTATCACTCAGGGAAATGCAAAAATAGCTTTATTTTTTCATTGAAAAATAGTACCGTTCAAAATTCTATTTTAAAAGCCATGTAAAAAATCAAAATGATGCAATTTATTGTTCATTTGTAATGGCCCATCATTTGGTGGAAGTTGTGATTTAACAATGTTTAGTCATCTTCACCATGGACAATGTTACAATCGTCAACGTTCGTATGAAATAACGTATTAGAAATGCATCAACATTTAATGATTATGGAAATATCGTATTTTTCAGCGGAAGAATATGAAATATTCCAGATTAATAAAAAATTATAGAAGTTTATGTTAATTCACTGAAAAAACAGCTTAAGCTTAATCAAAATTATGAATAATGACCATTAATTGTAATTAAAATATGACTATGTCAACCTTTCAATCGCTATCTTAAAAAACATTACATTTAGCAGCAATTGTTGATTTTAACTATTTTTTTCCCTGCGTTATTGCGTAAAGTTATTAAGTTTATCTAATTTAAATTTTATTTCCCATCGCATATTTGTATCTATTTTTTTAATTAATCTTTATATATACAGTGACTCAGTTGTTTCTCGAGGATCGGTTACAATGCTAATAGATTGACACTGTAGGTGTAGAAGTGTTTACGAAACCAAGTTATATCCCATTATAAAGACGTGCGACACGTCTTACAATCCAATAGCATAAATATTTCTGCACCTACAATTGACACACTTTATAACATAATTATTATGATTCTTAAGGCCGTACGTAAATATGAATTATCATCATTTCAATAGAAATGAACCTTTTTAAAACAAGATCAGCCACCTTGTTTTGCTCTGATGAAAAACGATATTTAAAGATATAATATTGAATAAATAATAAATGCATGATTGTAATAATTCTATTTCTTCTTTTAAAGTTGTATTTAAAGTATATTAAGAAAGTAATCCAAATTCAATTTGTCTCTTTTCGAAATTCAAGCCAGTTATGTGCGAATTTTGCAATCATATTATCTACATAATATCTAAAATTGCCGTACTCAAATCGAGTTCAAAATCAATCTTGAATGAAAAGTTTCACAATGAGACAAATATTTCAACAGCATGAGCAAAATTGCCACCTGAAATTTTTTTATTAATGCTCCTGAGTTCAGAATAAATAAAAAAAAAAACTGCATTTTTTTCAGTTAAACTCAGTTAATCAGTATAAATTTAAAATTTTTAGTCATAAAATTTGATAGCAATGGCTAATAAATAATATAATTTTTAATTTCTAATAATTTATATGTATGTTTTCTTTTTTGATAAGCATATTTAATTTTATATCAATAATGACAAATCTAGAACATATGTATGTACGTATACTCCTTCAATTGTAGCAATGATCCAGAATATGATAGATTTATGCTTATAGATTACTGGTCTACAGTTAACAACTTCAAGAATAAGGTGACAAAGAATTTTGTGTCAACATTTATAGTGAATACAAAAGACATTTTAGGACAGGATAAAAAAACTTGCACACAATTGGATTTCCAAGCTTTACAGTAGATGGTGGCCCTTATGAGCCTACTTAAAGTACTTTCCTACATAGCTCAGTCACTATTATTGAGTAATATGGGATAAAGTATTGCCTTTTACTTTCCAGTAATATTAAATAAATTAATCATTATAATAGAACTATTATAAATGGTATATAAATTTATGATTATCTGAATAGTGTTGAATATTTTATTGATCATTAAATTATACAGAAATTATCTATTAATTGAAATAAACATTTAAACAATAGAAATCTTCAAATTTTTATTTAAATATATGATTCTAATAAGATGTCTGCTTTTCAAAAGGCAGTCACAAATCCGGTATAGTTGGCACGTTTTAATATACTTAAGGCTAGGTTAATCTATCAAATTATGGAATGCCTTTTATAACTATATACGTTGGAAGCTACTGTCAGCGAATCTCTATTCTTGGGACCAAACATTAATAACTTAGCTTAGAGAACAATAAAATGAGTCCGCATTTAGAAAGGCATGTGCTCATAGAGATGTGCTTTTGGAGTTATACTTTGCTTATAAATTGGTTTATTGTCAATTTAAATCATATTGTAATTTTTACTCTATATCATTTTCATTCTGTGCAACACTTGTAGTACAAATATCTGTAAGCAGTAGAACTACTAACCATAGATAGGGGTCGTCTAAAGCCATGTACCCACGTGATATTTTCGTGTAAATCAACCAAACGGAGGCGCGAAATTTGGTTTTTACACGGATCAGCCCGAAGAAGTCAAAAAAACAAAAAAACCGCAAGAACATAAAAACGGCATTCTAAACCTATCTTGGGCCATTAATAAAAAATGTCGGGAAGGTAATTTTACCTATATTGCTCCTAACCGTAACCCCAACCCCGACCCTAATGCTAAACAGACTCTGATACGAATTTTAACTAAAATTTCAAAAAATCACGTGGTACATGTCTTTAGCCATCCCCCGTAGATAGTATAAACTACATGAGCACATACGACAAATTCATTACACGGAATGAACATATTTGGTAAAAATGATTGGGCAAAATGAATATCTTTAAAAAGGTTCGGGCAAAATTAAATATCTTTAACTAGCGCATGATCATGTGGCGGCTTCGCCGCCAGGTATGATTTAATATCGGGCATGTTAAACATTACTAATAAGTTCAACTTTTTTTAAATTTAAATGATTTGGTCTGATATACCGGGATAAGTCTTATTGATTTGCAATCATAGATATGATTTATGCATAATTGAAGTGAAAGGATATAGTCTCAGAAATAGACAAGATGTTATCTGGGTATCAACGTAAGATGTTGCGTATTTAATCCATGGCATTGGCTGATGGTTTCCCGGGCTTAATAATGTAAGTGGGCATTAATGTGAAAGTGACTATCATAGATAGGATTTGCCTGATCGGTTAACTATTATGGTCTATTTGTGATTATCCTTGATAACGAACTTATAAATTATATAGGCTTAAAGTATTACCATTTTTAATAATATTAGAAAACAAAAAAAAATTTGTTAAGGAAAATTACGTGTTAACAAATATATACGAAAGAATTTATCATATAAAATTAGAGAATGTGTAATGTGGGATAAATGTGATGTTTATTAATAATAAATTCGAATTCATTAAGGATTTAATAGGAGGATAAAATTAAGTGAACTATTCACT
Organism: Gigaspora rosea; assembly: GCA_003550325.1. Classification (NCBI taxonomy): domain Eukaryota; kingdom Fungi; phylum Glomeromycota; class Glomeromycetes; order Diversisporales; family Gigasporaceae; genus Gigaspora; species Gigaspora rosea. The sequence goes on along the minus strand of QKWP01000016.1, from coordinate 643,565 downwards.
ATCTTTATAAAAAAATTAAATTGAATTCTATCTCTATCTTGACCTTTATCAAGATGATTCGATCTTTAGCTCATGGAAATAATTTTGTTATTAATATTTTAAATATAATACTCAGATTATGTAGATAAGAGTATTAGCTTAAGTTTTTGCATTATTAGAAAGTTTAGCGGTATTTACAAAGTTATCTAGATTTAGATCTTACATGTAATGTCTCAATTTTCTTTTTTTTTGGTCGATTATTTCGGCATGTAGAGTTTACGTATAGTTAATATGTGACTAGAACTATGAGAATAGTAAAAGTAATCATTTTTAAGTGAAGTTTTGGGGTTAAAGATTATTTTTTATTATTCTTGCACAATGTTTATAGACGTTCTTTCGAAGGTCGTGTGGTTTCTATAGTGATGTTTGGTAGTAAATGCAATTTAAATTGTAAGTTATAAGTAAGTTACACAAGCTAGTAATCTAAATAAGTAAAAAAGGTAAAGCGTCGCGCGAATGCTGTGAGTCTTGTGAATTAAATAAGCTAAAGTAATGTGATAGCTTAAATTACTTACTAAATCTTTGTTCAAATTACTTATTAAACCGTTGCTCAAATTATTTTTTATACCAGAGATATAAGTGGCACTTCGCACCACACATCTTAGTTAATATTTTTTAACTATAATAGATTTTACTAACTATTGCAGTATATACAGTATGCAGTTAAATTATACTTAGATTGTTTGAAATTACAATTTTGTTTAACGTTCTCCCTCCCCATTTTCAAGAGCTCCCCTTTGAAATTAAACAGGACAATCAGAACGTTCATATGTCTGAGATTCCAATAAGTCATGATTATAAGCCAACCAATAATAGTATGGTTATTTTTGAAATATAACATAATGTTTGTATCGGAATTATGTGATTTCGATCATGAATATTCTGTCACAGAATTTACTTACCATTGAATTAGTTTGCATTAAATTATCATAAAAAATATTGCTATGAAACTTACTTGCTATCTAAACAGTATGTGGTTAAGGTTAATATAGTTTGCATTAAAATTGCATGTTTCTATCGTGACTTATGTAAAAAATTTGTTACAAACTTTATTTATTATTCTAGTAACACATAGTTGTGTTGATTTAGTTTGTATTGGAATTATCATAATTTCTATCTCTTATTCACTAATGCGCAATATACAATAGTAAGTTTGGAGTCAGCTTGTATTGAAATTTCATAATTCTTATCCTAATTTAGTGTAAAAAATTCTGTTGTAAAACTTGCCATCTTGTGATTACAAATATGTAGATTAGTTTGCATTAGATAATTGTGACTTCTACTATGAGTCGCTATAAAAAATTCTGTTACAAAGATCATTATTTTTGTAAATACTGCATGTATTGGAATTATCATGATGCTAAAGAATCAGAAATGGGCAAGGAAATTACTTGTTATGAAAAAATCACTTCACACGCATGTAATTAGTAGTAAGTATATTATAGTAATTGTTGCATAGTGATTTAGCTTTTTACGTAGATTACTTTGCATATCTATACAGTAGAGTAACCAAAAGTAAAAATTCAAGTTCTCACTTTAATGAATTAGCCCATAATTATAATACAATCAATTCCTGGTCATTTTATTATTTCTATTATTTTCTATAACAATAACCAAACATTGTTACTATAAAAACACTAAAAAAATGCTCTATATTGAAAACTGGTAATACAGTGAATTACAATTCTTATAGGGCTTAATTCGTTATTAAGAAACTTAAATTTCACTTCCAGATTTTTATTTTGTTATACTCAAATGATCGTTAGATATGAACATAATGCAAATAAAAAAAATTAAAGATGAATAATTAAATACTATACCAAATCTTAAATTAAACATTCCTTTTTTATAAGAATGCTTAATTTTGGTTATTATGTGTTATAATACGATGTGATTTGTATAAATATGAAAAGTAAACACCTTAAATGATTTAGTGACATTATCTTGAATAACTTAAATAATTCGATTACTAAATTGTTGTAATCTCAACAACTAAACTAAGGTGAATATGTTCCTTATAAAAAATTATTAACTTTGGTTAATAAATGATCATTAGGTTCATAAACATACTAAGTCAGAATGAATAAAAATTAGGTTAATTGCTTACCTTAAATATCAGATATTTTTGTAAAAAAATCTGTTATATAGTATGTAATTAAGATCATATTAGTTTTGTATTGGAATTATCGTAATTTTATCATGAGTTACTTTTTGAGCATACCTTCTATTCTGGTGGACACAGTAAGTATTTAAGTTAGTTACATTAAAATTATCATAATGTCTATTGTGAATTATTGTAAAAATTCTGGTAAAAAAATATACTCATTCCAGTAATATACAGTATGTGGTTAAAGTTGAGTTAGTGAATTGAAGTTACATGATTTCTGCTGTGAGTCACTGTAGCAAACATTGCTCTTTCAGTGATACATAATGTGTTGTTAAGGTTAAGTTAAGTTTGTATTGGAATCATAATTTCTATTGTTAATTACTAAAAAAAATTCTCTAAGTTTGTATTAGATTTCTATTAAGCATTACAGAATAGCAGAGTCTTTTTCAATTTTTAACAACCGCCCTACCTTATTTAGTGCAAGGGTGCATCGATTGTAGACCGGATTTGCATGAGGAGAGTATCTCCCTGCATTTAGAATACAAACTAAAAATTCCAATTATAGAACATGATTAAAAATTTGCTTTGTGTTCGCAAAGCAGGAAGGTGCTCTCCTCATGAAAATCTGGACTACACTTGATGCATTCTCAATGCACTAAAATTAGGTAGGACAAATATTAAAAATCGAAAAAGACTCTGCTTTACAAAGACTTACTATTTTGGATGGCAATTTTATATACTTAAATTATCAAGATTTCTACTTTGTGTTTGCAAAGCAGGAAGATGCTCTCTGCTCATGCAAATCCAGGCTATATTTGACACACCCCGACACACTAAAATAAGATAAAAGGCTGTTAAAAATCAAAAAAAACCTCTACAGAACTTTGATGGTGACAGTACACCAAATTATCATGAAATAATGTAAAAATTAGCATGAATCTTGCTCACTATCCCGGAGATCATAGTACATAATTAAAGTTGAATTAGCTTGCATGGGTATTACTGTAAAAAGTTATATTACAAAACCTACTTGCAATTCCAGTACACATCATATCCAGTCAAGGTTGAGTTATTACGGTAAAGCATCCTATTTTGTTATTCTAGTGGAAAGGTCGTTGAGAGGTTATATAAGTAATATGCATGGTTCTCTGTAATTTTCTCTGAAAATTCTACTGTATTTAGGTATAACTTTATTTGTAAAGCATAATGTTTGTTTATTTCTGTTCGGAAACTGGATGGATTGCTCTACTATTGCTGTTATTCATTGTTAATATTCGGTATTTCTAATTCATATAATTTACTATCTGTGAAAAAGTTATTATACAATGGTTTAATATAAAATGAATAATCATATAATTTTATATAAAAAATTTCAAATTACCTTGATTTGTATAATTATTGTTAAATGAAATAAAACTACTTTTATATAGCGAATCAATATTCATTTGCATATCTTCATTTTTTATATTTTGTAATTTTTTATCTGATTCCTATAATTTGATAAAATGGTTTCGTTATTTTGCCATTCAACAAAAATTTCGTAAACTTCTTTTGCAGTTGGTCGTTTTTCCGGATCTGTATGCCTACATTTCTTCATCAAGTCTATATAGCACATTGCAGTATTTTCGTGAATAGGTGGTCGTAAACCACCACATACTTGGATCTGAAATTGTATTTTAGATTGTAACATGGAATCTTGCTCAAAAGGTACAGGTTTACCATATAAAATTTCCCACATAATTATACTAAAAGAATAAATATCAGATGCTTTATTATGTGGATGTTTGTTCAAAACTTCAGGAGCGATATAGGGTAAAATTCCATAAACTCCATCAGATTTTGATTTTAATTCAATATTGGCAGTTATCGAAAGTCCTAAATCTGCGATGTATGCACTTTTTAAATTATTTAGTAGTATATTTCCGCTATGTAAATCCCGATGAATAAGATCATAAGAATGAATTAACTGAAGATCTGATGCAATACATTGTAGCAGATTTAATTTATCATTCCAATTCATTTTTGCTATTGCATGTAGATTTTTGCGCAAACAACCTAATGATGCATATTTCATGACAAGAATATAATCTTTAGAAACATTATCCCTTGATATACAAAAACATTTTAAAATGTTGAATCTTTAAGACCGATATCACAATATTGTTAAGAAAAAAATGAGTTAGCATAAATAACAAAGAATCATGTGATTAACAACAATATTTCATAAAAATTACCTCAATGATAAATTCTTCGCAATAATTATTTGATTTATGAAGTAATTTAAGCGCAACAGATTCCAATATATTTCGAATTTTATCATACCATTCAGCGTAATATACAGTTGCAAATCCACCTTTACCTATCTCAATAATATTTTTAAATTCATTATAAGAAATCCAAGATATCTGATATTTATTTTCTAATAATATTTTTTTCAAGTCGTCATAAATTTCTGAATTATATATCCACTCGTTTGTGCCTATAATTTATTTGTAAAATTTAGTAATAAATAATAAATAATTTAATATCTAATATATTTTATAAAAATTAACAATAATATAATACCTATGTTAAATCTTTTTCTCTATCGACCATTTAAAGTAGTTAATAAATAAGTATATATTATATTATATACCGATATATAATAAATGAGTATTTTATGTATTTTATAGTTATTGATCTGGAGATATCAAGTCAATCAATCGTATACCAATATCAAGTGTAACTATCTTTTTTCATGTCTAGAAGATACTCTTATGAATTCACTTTTCTAAACAATTATTGGATATCGCTATAATATTATTCTAACTTTAAACATGACATTAAATTATTATTCTTTTGTTTACAATTACACTTGATCTTATGATTGAATTGTGATATGTCTCAATTCACTAGCTCAAATTTAAATTCTATATTTACCTTTGATACCAGTATTTGACTTTATCTATATCTCTTGTTATTACAATTCCATTTCGATAACATTCTGCAACTGAAGACATTCCATTAGCGTTCCCCATTTCTGCAGATTTTTGATAATAAATGAATGCCTTGTGTTCATCTTTTTGAACTCCAATTCCTCTTCGATAACAATTTTCAACTGTAACAAATAATGTTGGAGATTGTTAAGATTGTTACCAAAGAGGAATTGGAGTTGAAAGGGATGAAAATAAGGCACTCGTTTATTATCAAAAATCTGCAAAGATGGGTGACAAAAGCGGAACATATAATGTTGAGTTCCCCATCTCTGCAGATTTTTGATAATAAGCGAATGACTTATTTTCATCCTTTTCAACTCCAATTCCTTTTTCATAACAATATCCAACACTATTTGTTCCATCTGCGTTCCCCATTTCTGCAGTTAGTTTGTATTGGAATAATCATGAATTACTATAAAAATTCTATTGCAAAACTTATTTACTATTCCAGTGAAACACAGTATGCAGTTAAAGTCTTTCGTGAGTTATTGTTAAAAATTATGTTATAGAACTCGTTTACTAATGTAAAATACAGTGGTTAAGGTTGAGATGGTTTGCATTGGAATTTTGTTATTTCTATCGCAAAAAATCCCAGTAGCACATTGTAGTGGGTTGAATTAGGTTGTAAAATTCTGTTTTTACCGATTATTGTAAAAATCATGTTACAACCCTTATTACAGAATGTGGATGAAGAAAAGTAATGTGGCAGTGCTAAACTATATATTTAGAAATGATCAGTCAGGAACGATCCGGTCGAGCCCAGAAGCACAGCCATTGATCCCAATCGGGCAAGCAGATAGGCTGATCCCACATGGATTGCCACATGAAAATAGATAAGTACAATAACTAACAATTTTAATTAGTTGCCTATTTGGGTCATTGACAATCATTAATAAATTGCCATTGTAGGGTTAACACAAGAAGTGCGGCACGAATGTACGCGCATTTATCATTCCGCAAGAACCAAGTTTCGCACCAGAACCTTCCCAACCCGATAGAATCCTGCCGTAAATTGATTAATTTCGACTCGTGATCTTCCTGTGTAAACCAGTTTATCACGTATGATGATAGTCAAACGACAAAATAATGCAACCACGAACAAATTCATTCAAATCCTTCGTTACAGCTTCTCGCTATTTCTTTGCAGATCAGTGATTATCAATTCATCTAACCATTAAAAAATCCGACGAAAACAAAAAAAAAATAGAGAATAACACACAATGCTACAAATAAATATTGGATGAAATGTTCATAAAAACCATAAAAAATATATTTCGATACGTACCGATCACTTTTTAACGATTCGAAAGAAATTTTTTTTTTTTTCTTCTTCTTCTTGCTTAAGACTTAGTACTAGATCTAGTACTACTAGTACTAGTACTAGTACTAAATCTAGATCTAGATCTAGATCTAGTATAAAAAAACGTAAAAAAGCAAATTTCCTTTTTTGAATATTGCGAGGAAATTATTTTGATGATCATATGCACAAGAATATCACAAATTACCGTAAGCAGCAGAACCACCAACCGTCTATAGCAAAGGCTAATTACACCACATTACACAGCTTAACTATTTTTGGGAAAATGGATCGAGCAAAATTAAATATTGTTAATAAGGGTGGAATGACGTACGTATGCATATTTGTATTGATATCAATCACTAAATTATGGTTCAGTGTAACAAACAGTTTGTGTACCAACCTTGTTAAAATATTTGGTACACCTTCGGATTATATAACATTAAAACTAGGAAAACGGATACCCGTTAGTGTCCGAAGCCAAGAATAAACATCGGGCTGATCCGTGTCGATCTCTATAGCTGATTGGCTGCACGTGACTGGAATCCAACACAAAATCATGTACTATAGAGTCCTCGCTACGCTTCGGAAATCAACTATTTGTATTCATCTTTTCTTTTTATTCACAAACATGAACCTATTTAAAATTTTTCCAATTTGCCTGAGAACCTCAGATTTTGATGTAAAAATTAAAGTTGGTGAAAGCCCAAATATTAAAGAATTTAAAGCTGATTCTATTATCTTATCGGCAAAATCAGATTACTTTAAAGCTGCATTATCATCACGATGGGCAAGGAAAGAAAATGGAATTATTATTTTCGATAAGTCTAATATTTCTCCACCTGTATTTGAAATTCTTCTAAAGTAAGTTTATAATTTTAGGTTACAATTAAATTCAAATTTCTTAAAATAATAAAAGATATTCCATATATAAAAATGCAAAATTTCTATAACGTTAAATTGAAATTCTTATTTTCCATAAAATGAAAAGTTATATTTATACAGGAACATTTTCCAATAATACAGAAGTTAGCCTTCTCGACATTTTTATTGCAGCTGATGAAATTGGATTAGTTGAAATTAGTCAACAAGTCGAAGATTGCTTGTTAAAAACTGTATCAGCTTGGAAATTTCCAAGAGACTTTATTACAATATGTAAATATGATACTTTCACAAATTTACATGAAACTGCATTAAATTTTATGAGAAATGAAGCACTTGGATATATTAAGCAAGGTAAATTTTTTAAGGTATTGGAATTTTATGAAAAAATCCTCAAAAACATCCCGTATAATGCTGAAGTTCAAAAAAATGCTTCAAGCTGGGATCTTTCTCATTATAGTTGTGGATCAAATGAAATAAACGAGTTATCAAGGGTGATTAGCAAGAACACTACGGTGACTTCCTTGAATCTTAGCAAGATTAGACTTGGATCCATCAATGTCAACTTTAGAACTAGTTTTTTCAAGCGATCTGAAGTAAATGCTGGAGTAAAAATGTTAGCAGATGCACTTTGTAAGAACTCCACACTGACTTATTTGAATCTTTACGGCAATAATCTTGGATCAGAAGGAGGAAAAGCATTGGCAGGTGCACTTTGCAAGAATTCCACGCTGACTTCATTGAATCTTGGATGTAATAAACTTGGATCAGAAGGAGGAAAAGCATTGGCAGATGCACTTTGCAAGAACTCCACGCTGACTTGTTTGGATCTTAGTGAGAATGAACTTGGATTCGGAGAAGGAAAAGCATTGGCAAATGCACTTTGCAAGAATTCCACGCTGACTTGTTTGAATCTTGAATATAATGAACTTGGATCAGAAGGAGGAAAAGCATTGGCAGATGCACTTTGCAAGAACTCCACACTGACTTATTTAAACCTTTTCTACAATAATCTTAGACCAGATGGAGGAAAAGCATTAGCAGATGCACTTTGCAAGAACTCCACACTGACTTATTTGGAACTTGGATATAATTATCTTGGATCACTTTCATCAGAAACAGGAAAGGCATTGGCAGATGCACTTTACAAGAACTCCACGCTGACTTCTTTGGGTCTTTATTGGAATTGTTTTGGACCAGAAGAAGGAAAAGCATTAGCAGATACACTTTGCAAGAACTCCACGCTGACTTCTTTGAATCTTTACTGTAATATTCAAGGAGGAAAAGCATTAGCAGATGCACTTTTACAAGAACTCCACACTGACTTGTTTGAATCTTGAAAATAATTATCTTGGATTAAATGGAGAAGGAACATTAGCAGATGCACTTCGTAGGAACTCTACGCTGACTAAATTAAAATATTGATTTCTAAATTAACATCAAACAATCCAAATTTAAAAATCATTAATGTAATGTAATAAATTAGAATATAAAAATATGCAATTATATAACAGATAAACAGTTGTAAATTAAATTAAATCACATATAAATGAAACTTTATCCGTTAACATATTAGGTTAAATTTGAATTTAAATTTTATATTTACTAAAATTTGCAGCAAATCTGAGAGAGTGAAGCTATTTACTATCGAAAACTGTAATTCTATAATTTGGTAAATACCAAATGATGAAATTATATACATTTAATAAAGAAATTAAAGAAATGTAAGTTTTATACTACTTAAGTGGTAACAAATAAACCTACTTGAAATGCAAATGTAATAATAATTAATATTATTAAGATAATAAACTACCCCTAATTTAATATGATTAATTTTGCTTAAATTTTAACATGATTTATTTTTTTCATATATTGGAAGTTAAAATCGACGTATTAAAAATATATTGTGAAAAAATAAAAACATTATATGCACTAAATTTGCATAATCATGTTTATTCAATATTAATGGGAATTTTGTATTCGCCATGTAAAACAAATTCACATGTTCTTAAATAATTGAATTTATTATTTTTATTATTATTATTATTATTATTTTTTTTTTTATTTCTTTATTTTATTTTATTTATTTATTTTTTTGCAAGAGCAAGACTTAGTACCTCTAACCCGTTTTTCGATCCCGTGTTCGATTGCTTTATTATTAGAAATAACAAATTCCATCCATTAAATTTCCTTATGTTAAAGATCTCCAGTATTTGAACAAAGGTCTCACGAAGTCATGAGGCTGTATTCTTGCGTCAAAAATCGGTTCAAGTATATTGACTAAAAAAAGTCGATTCAAGTATAACGAATAGAAAAGCATGCAACGTTGGGAGAATATTGTCTTGATAAATGTCATAGAACATAATTAATATGAAATTTCGGTTTCTATTTAACCCTCCGGAACCCACTTATACTTTTTAATATAAATTCAACTCTAAAACTAACCTTAAACCTTAACCCAAAACACGCCCCCAAAAAATTCATTTTTCGTTGATCTATCAATTTTTTTATTCATTTTCAAATAATTACTATCAGTACTGCAGTAGTCCTGTAGAATCAGCCGAGTTATTTCTCAATCAGTGAAAATCGAGAAACGACAGATTTTAATTGGCAATCGACATAAATTGAAAAATGACGCGGAACATTATATCATCATCAATGTTCGTGTTTCAAGTAAAGTTGTTCAGGAAAGTGAATTGAGTATGTCTTAGAAGTTATATGAAATTTGAATAATTCAATCCAATTTATGTTTACGAAATAAAGTTTAAATTTCGTATAAAGATAAAATACGAAGGTAAATGAATAAAAAAAAGGTACTTAGATCACATGAAGCCCCCAAGATGTATCAATTCATTATCCCGAATACTTTAAGGTATAAATATCGATTAACTTGATTATAAAATTTTAATCATTATGCTGCAATATTTTTACTTCACAATTATAATTAATTAAGAGTATTAGATTATCAGCTGATATACACATAAATATGTTAAACAGCCTAAGCTATTTAGGCTTTAAAATAACCAATACTAGTCAATTATCATTTGGATCATTTCAGCCATTAACATCACCGACAAAAACAAATTGCAAGAGAATATAATTTTATATCCGATGATTAATGTTATAAATAGTCAGCACGATCTTTACTAATTTTGAAATAAAATCAAATTTAGTTGACATTGATTCACTTACTTTAAAATTATATTCAATAACATAATTTTTATGTAAGCATTAAAGCCTGATATCACCGATAAAAATAATTAATATACCAGATGCTATAATCACTTAAAATTACCCTTTGCTTTCTTTCCGTATTTTCATTTTCCATATCAACAGAATATATGAGACTAACTTTTTATGCCATCTAACTTCTACCTTTTCTACATCGTTATCATTGTTATAAGAATCAGAAGAAATATAAACCGATCATAATCCGAAATTTCATAGTTTTTCATAAAATAGGCTTGAGAGCTTTTAGCTATGACTTCATAACAATTTTCTTGAATACATCTATCCCAAGACTATAGATGTCAGATTTCTTATTAATTTTATAAGATGGTTCACGTAAATACCGAGGATCCACATATTCTGGCATCCTCTTGCAGATTTTGTAGCTATTGACGATTCTTCTGTTCGTTTTGATATCTCAAAATCTGCGACTGGCATTCATCCATCGTGAACCAGGATGTTTTTTTGAGTGCTACACAGTGCTAAAAGATTTTAATAATTGATAAGCGCTTAAAAATACGCATTAAAGATGAATATTTCGAAAGTATATTACAATATCACGGTGTTTTATTCATGTAAAAATTTAAGTCCTGGTACGATTTCTTTTGCAATACGAATTTTATCAGACCACTGTAATACTAAATGATTATTTTTTAAATATCCACGTAGATTTCCGTTCAAACAATAAGTGATTTTAAATTATTTTAATTCATACCTAGGGAAATTCCATAAAATTTAATGATATTTAGGTGGGTACATGTTTTTGTAAAGTTAAGCTTGATAATAGCATTTTGAATAATTTGATAATGCATCAGTAATTGTAGAATAAGATTTAGGGAAATTTTAATACCTTTCTGATAAACTTTTGAATATCTTTTTCTTCAGGAACCTTATTTTTTTAGCTTTTTATAGGCAACTTTTTTCCGTTTCTCCATTGAGCCCTACGAATCGTTCAACTGTTCCAGTAAATTCAGCGTAACAAATATGTTTCATTTTATGATCTAAAATAGCTTTATTAAGTTTCTCCCTATAATTCCTTATTTTTTCATATCCTCAATTTTATTATGATAATTGAGTGATGGATGATATGTTCTGGATCAGAAATAAGCTATTTTAATTCATCGAGGACAATTTTGATTTCTGGACACATATTTGGATCATGATTCCAGCATCTTGAGTAGAGATTACTATATTTGTTAGGAGTATTGTTGATGGGTTCTTCTCCATAGCCCTCCCGCATATGAATATGGAGATTTAAACAACTCAAATGGTGGTTTACCACTTGAAAACTCCCAGAGAATTACTCCAAAGCTATAAATATCAGACTTCTTATCACGATTGTAGTCTGGATTGGATAAATACTGTAGCTCGGTATATGCTACTTCATAAGTAGTCAAATAAGGCTTAGGCTGACTTAATAAAATGGAAAAATTGATCTTTACTAAACTTTAACCATTGTATATATGTATTAGCGAGTAACATAATATTAAAAAATCTTTTCCACGTAAAAAAACGTAAAAAGCAATTTTCCTTTTTGACGATCATGTGCACGAACAAAGTACAAATTACTGTAAGCAGTGGAACTACAAACTGTAGATAGTAAAGATCATTTAAACTACATAAGCACATACAGCAAATTCATTACACGACATGAACATATTTGGTAAAAAGGATACGTATTGATATCAATCACTACAGCACTAAGGAACAATAAATTATGGTTCAGTGTAACAACAAGTTATGTACCAATCTTGTTAAAATATTTGTTACACCTTAGATTTTTGGATTATAACATTAAAAGAAAACTATTTGTGTTCATCTTTTCTTTTTATTCACAAAAATGAACCTATTTAAAATGTTTCCAATTTGTCCGAGAACCTCAGATTTTGATGTAAAAATTAAAGTTGGTGAAAACCCAAATATTAAAGAATTTAAAGCTCATTCTATTATCTTATCGGCAAGATCAGATTACTTTAAAGCTGCATTATCATCACGATGGGCAAGGAAAATAAATGGAATTATTATTTTCAAAAAGCCTAATATTTCTCCGCCTGTATTTGAAATTCTTCTAAAGTAAGTTTATAATTTTAGGTTATATTTAAATTCAAATTTTTTAAAATAATAAAAGATATTCCATGTATAAAAATGCAAAGTTTCTATAACGTTAAATTGAAATGCTTATTTTCCATAAAATGAAAAGTTATATTTATACAGGAACATTTTCCAATAATACAGAAGTTAGCCTTCTCGACATTTTTATTGCAGCTGATGAAATTGGATTAGTTGAAATTAGTCAACAAGTCGAAGATTGCTTGTTAAAAACTGTATCAGCTTGGAAATTTCCAAGAGACTTTATTACAATAAGTAAATATGATACTTTCACAAATTTACATGTAACTGCATTAAATTTTGTGAGAAATGAAGTACTTGGATATGTTAAGCAAGGTAAATTTTTAAGGTATTGGAATATTGTGAAGAAATCATCCCGTATAATGCTGAAGTTCAAAAAAATGCTCCAAGCTGGGATCTTTCTCATTATAGTTGTGGATCAAATGAAATAAACGAGTTATCAAAGGTGATTAGCAAGAACACTACGGTGACCTCCTTGAATCTTAGCAACATTAGACTTGGATCCATCAACGTCAACTTTATAACTAATTTTTTCAAGCGAGCTGGAGTAAAAATATTAGCGGATGCACTTTGCAAGAACTCCATGCTGACTTGTTTAGATCTTAGTAAGAATAATCTTGGATCAGAAGAAGGAAAAGCATTAGCAGGCGCACTTTGCAAGAATTCTACGCTGACTTCTTTGAACCTTGGAAATAATAAACTTGGATCAGAAGGAGGAAAAGCATTGGCAGATGCACTTTGCAAGAACTCCACACTGACTTATTTGAATCTTTACGACAATAATGTTGGATCGGAAGGAGGAAAAGCATTAGCAGGTGCACTTTGCAAGAACTCCACACTGACTTATTTGAATCTTTACAACAATGATTTTAGATCAGAAGGAGGAAAAGCATTGGCAAATGCACTTTGCAAGAACTCCACACTGACTTATTTGAATCTTTACGACAATAATCTTGGATCTCATGGAGTAAAAGCATTAGCAGATGCACTTTGCAAGAACTCCACACTGACTTCTTTGGATCTTGGATATCTTGAATATTATAATTTTCTTGGATTTGTTTGGACAGAAGAAGGAAAAGCATTGGCAGATGCACTTTGCAAGAACTCCACGCTGACATCTTTGAGTCTTTATTGTTATAGTTTTGGATCAGAAGAAGGAAAATCATTAGTAGATATACTTTGCAAGAACTCCTCGCTGACTTCTTTGAAACTTTACTGTTATATTCTTTCATCAGAAGGAGGAAAAGCATTTGCAGATGCACTTTACATGAACTCCACACTGACTTCTTTGAATCTTAAAAATAATTATCTTGGATTAAGGAAATTAACATGTGAACTTTACAGGAACTCCACGCTGACTAATGTAAATATATTGATTTCTCAAGTAAGATCAAACAAATCCAAATCAAACAAATCCAAATCCTTATTTGCAAGATATTAATGTAATGTAATAAATTAGAATATAAAAATCTGTAATTATATAAACAGTTGTAAATTAAATTAAATCACATATAAATGAAATTTTATCTGTTAGCATAACTGTAAAAATATAAGGTTAAATTTGAATTTAAATTTTTATATTTACTAAATTTTGCAGCAAATCTGAGAGAGAGTGAAGCTATTTACTATCGAAAACTGTAATTCTATAATTTGATAAATATCAAATGATGAAATTATATACATTTAATAAAGAAATATAAGTTATATACTACTTAACTGTTAAGTGGTAACCAATAAACCTATTTGAAATGCAAATGTAATAATAAGTAATTTTAAGATAATAAACTACCCTAATATAATATGATAAATTTTGCTTAAAATTTTAACCTGATTTATTTTTTTCATATATTGGAAGTTAAAATCGATGCATAAAAAAAATATTGCGAAAAAATAAAATATTATATGCGCTAAATTTGCATAATCAAGTTTATTCAAATATTAATTAATACTTTAATAACTGTAATTAGGGATTTTTGTATTTGCTATGTAAAACAAATTCACATTTTCTTAAATAAATGAATTTTTTATTATTAATATTAATATTATTTTTATGATTATTTTTATTTCTTTATTTTATTTTATTTTATTTTATTTTTGCAAGAGCAAGACTTAGCACCTCTAATTCGTTTTTCGATCCCGTGTTCGATTGCTTTATTATTAGAAATAACAATTGTATCCATTAAATTTCCCTATGTTAAAGTTCTCCAGTATTTTATCAAAGGTTTCACGAAGTCATAGGCCTATATTCTGGCGTCCAAAATCGATTCAAGCATATTGACTAAAAAAAGGTCAATTCAGTATAACGAATAGAAAAGCATGCGACGATGGAAGAATATCGTCTTAAAAATGTGCAGATCATAATTAATATGAAATCTCAGTTTCTATTTATCCCTCTAGAACCAACTTATTCTATTTATTATTATCTCTACTTTAAAAGTAACCTTTAACCTTAACCCCTAACTCTTAAAAATGATCAAAAAAAAATTATTTTTCGGTGATTTGTTAATTTTTTTTAACTTACATATTTCATTTTAATCAGATTTCATTATGATCTGCTACAATAGAATCAACTGGAGGTATTTTTCAATCAGTGAAAATCGAGAAACGGCAGATTTTAATTGGCTATCGACCAAACATGGCGTCGAAACGAAACCTACCCGAAACTAGTTTCGGAAGGGTTCTAATCCGAAATTAGTTTCGGATTTTTTAAAAAAAATCGAAACTCCGAAACCCGAAACCCCGAAACTATAATCCGAAACCCAAACCTATAATCCGAAACTCAAAAATATAATATTGAAGCCTTTAAAATTTATTGTAAAGTTGATGTATTTTTAATGAACCCAAAATGTAAAATTATTTTTGAATAAATTATAACATTATATAGATCATTTTTTTAATTATGTTTTTTTTACTGCCTCGGTTTGTTCGGGGTTTTTTTAAAGCTGGTCAACTTTATTTTAATATCATACCGTTATTACAACTGATTTCAAAATTCTAGGGTGATAGAAAAAATTGCCAATGATGAATCGATAAGTATTTGATGACTTTTGATACCAACAATTGATTTAATTCTGCGATAACTTATTAATTCTATCATTAGTAGATATGGACGTATTAATTACTTATTATTACTTGATATTGTATCCAGTTTTTACGTAGTAAGTAAAAAAACTGATGCTTGCAAAAGCAACCTTGATTGTCAGAATATAAACTCCGAAATTATACCTTTCATGTTTACTTTGTGAATCATAACAACAAAAAGGACTGCACGCATGCAATAAATTGTTGGATGCATTTCGGTCCAGATATTGCTGGATATTCAAATTTTATTGTATTCTTTAAGGAGATATATAACATACATCAATGCGATTAATGTATATTGAAGAGATACATAGCATGATCAGTGCATTTTGAAAGAGATATATAATACATTAATGCAATAAACGGAGGTTTGGGTAGTTTTTGGTGTTCAGGTGAGGTTTCGGGTTTCGAATGAGGTTTCGGGTGTCGGATGAGGTTTCGAGTTTTGGTTAAGGTTTCGGAAGTCATAATCCGAAGCCTGAAACTTTCGGATTTGGCACAAAAGGGTTTCGGCGCCAACTTTGGAGAGAATAAACAAATAAATTATTAATGTTTTGGCAGTTTCGGGATTTCGGTTGAGGTTTCGGGGTTTCGGTCGAGGTTTCGGGTTTCGGTTGAGGTTTCAAAGGGTTTCGGCGCCAACTTTGGAGAGAATAAACAAATAAATTATTAATGTTTTGGCAGTTTCGGGATTTCGGTTGAGGTTTCGGGGTTTCGGTCGAGGTTTCGGGTTTCGGTTGAGGTTTCGAGTTTCGGATAAGGTTTTGGAAGCTATAATCCGAAACCC
Source organism: Gigaspora rosea (assembly GCA_003550325.1). Taxonomy (NCBI): domain Eukaryota; kingdom Fungi; phylum Glomeromycota; class Glomeromycetes; order Diversisporales; family Gigasporaceae; genus Gigaspora; species Gigaspora rosea. The sequence goes on along the minus strand of QKWP01000016.1, from coordinate 627,039 downwards.
GAAACTTTCGGAATCGCCAAAAAAGGTTTCGGTGCCATCTCTGCTATAAACATAAATTTAAAAAATGACGCGAAACATTATATAATCATAATGTCCGTATTTCAAATAAAGTTGTTCATAAAAGTAAATTGAGTGTGTCTTAGAAATTATATGAAATTTGAATAATTCATTTTATATTTACGCGATAAAATTCAAATTTGTATAAAGATAAAATACAAAGGTAAATAAATAAAAAAAAGGTAATTAAATTACATGAAACCCGAATCAATTCACTATCCTGAATACTTTAAGGTACGAATATTGAATAACTTGATTATAAAATTTTAACTATTATCCGACAATTAAGAGTATTAGATTATCAGTTGATATACACATATATATGTTAAACGACCTAAGTTACTTAGGCTTTAAATAAAATAACCAATGACTGACAATTATCATTTGGATCATTTCGGTCATTCAACATCACCGACAAAAACAGATGGCAACAGAAGAAATAAAAAGAAAATAATGCTATAAATTGTCAGCACAATTTTTATTAATTTTAAGATAAAAATCAAATATTACAATCAGATATTGTTGACATTGATTCACATACTGATAGCACCGATAAAAATAATTAATGTATAGAAGCTATAAATCATTTAAAATTAGCCTTTGTTTTCCTTTAATACTAACTTCATCCTAACTTCCGTATTTTCATTTTACATGTCAATAGATTTTTATGAGGCTAACCTTTTTCATGCTCTCTACCTTTTCTACATCGTTATCATTGTTACTAGGATTGGAAGAAATATAAACCGATAATGATCCGGAATTTCTTAGTTTTTCATAAAGGAAGCTTGAGAGCTTTCAACTATGACTTCATCACAGTTTTCTTTAACAAATCTATAACAACGTTCTTTCTTTTTTCCTTTAATAGAATCCCAAACTTCTTTATAAAATTGAGAATAATTGCACTTTAACTCGTTATTGTGAGGTTCTTTATACGTATGAACGCATAAAATACACTGATGTTCTCCGGAATCATTCACAGAAAAATATCAATAAACGTTATGGTCATTTAGTTCAAGCTCATTATTTTGATCAATTACAAATTTTATCAATATTGGTATGCGATTTTTTTTATTAAACACCTTATACGTTTTACTGTACTGATTTTGGTAATCGTAAATGATAATGTTAAATTTTTTGTTTATTTTAAATGAATATTTCTCGACGATTTCCTATGAATTTTTTTTTATTTTAATTCTACAAATTTGTAGAATTAAAATAAAAAATTTTCATCAAATTTGGTTAGGTAGACGTTGCGAAATCTTCAAATAAATTCAAAGTAAGAAATTTTTTACCCGATTTTTATAAAATTCAGACTTTTCAACTTTTTTAAAATTTTATACAACTATTTCTCAATAATTTCCTAAAATAATTTAAATTTTTTTTATTTTAATTCTGCAGAATTATATAATTAAAATAAAAAAAACTTTCTTCAGGAAACTTTCGCTAGAAGCAGTGTTTAAAATTCAAATCTAAAGTTATGTTCTCAAAAGAACGTAATTTAAATTTTTATTGTTCTCAAAAACTTTTTAATGTTCATTATATATTAAATAAATTGAATATTAATTTTTAAAAAATGTTCATATTCTATACTTACAATTTATATACTAAGTTCATGCTTATCTATTAATAATTTTTTAAAGTTTGTATATGATTCTTCATATTTTTTCAACATAACACAATATATTATACAATTCAATTTCTAATAATTTTGTTAAATTTCAAGTGCTTTTCATATTTGCTTATAATAAAACAAGACTTTCTATGATATTTTACTGATGCTACTATTGGTTAATATGATAAATTAGAATCCAATTACTTTGTTATTTAACTATTTAAATTTCATACTAACAAATACTTTGTATCTTTTTGCTTGTTTAGTATCAGTATATCATTTGACACAAATTATTTATATATAAGTTTATACAATAATAATACTCTCTATATAAAAAACACACTGCACAATTAATGAATATTTTATTTTAAAAATCTTTAAAGGCTATTTTCTTAAATATTTATTTGTTATCTATATTGTACAACTTTAAATATATGTGCTATACATAGTATGTATGTACATATGTACATATATACATACATATACATATTTATGCAGAATTTTTACATTGTCAAATTGATGAACATTTTATATAATTTGATCATTCTTATTAATAAATCTAGAACATAAAAATTTTATAAATGTTCTCTTTGAACCATCAAATAAGAGAACCTTTTCTAAATATCAATGTTCTTAAAAAAATTCAAATGTCATTGAGAACCATGAGAACATTGAATTTTAAACACTGGCTAGAAGTTTAAAAAGGATCGATTTTTACCAATGAAATTTAGCACAGATCTTCATGTGTCCAATGCAGTCGACCAACAAGCTGTGTTATGTTGCACAACAGATGTCTACAAAAACGGGGCTTCATGATCATAATGATCATATGACAAGTAATCATATATCATATGATTTTTAATCATATGATTTATGATTTAACAACTATGATTATGATCTTTTAAAAAAATTTATATGACATGCAATTGGTCAACACTGAATCTTACACAAAATTTGCATTTGTACAGGTAACATTTTCACTTTTAATTATCTATGCTATATTTCACAAACGAGACAAAGATCCCTATTAGTTCACTTTTTACATTTATAAACTATAAACAAACTCTGTCCGATTTGATTTTGTATTCACACTAGCCACAAAATTTCGTTTTAACATAAAACAATGACAATTTTGCTGGTACATACTTTTCTGGATATTCGAATTTTATAATCAAACATATAAGAAAATATTAATGAATCAATAGGTCTATGAAAATTTTGAGAACACGTTGGTATGTTTCGTTGCTATATCCCTTAGATTGTAGTAGAACACAGGCAAATTTGCCTGCGTTTTTGCACTTTTTTAGCTCTGACTTACTTTTTTAAAATGCTAAAATAATTAAATAAAACTTTGTACAATTATATTTGAAAATAAGGATTACTTTTTTGCAAAATTAGTTTTTATATTATAAGAAAATAAATTATAGTTACATATAAGCTGAAAATAGATAATTTTAAGAAAAAATTTTTTTAAAAAATTTTATTACAATTTTTCTGCGATCTTATTTAGTTTTAGTTTTAGAACTATAGTTCTTAAGACAATATTGTAGTTTATATAAAGGATGACAACTTTCATTATTGCAACTTTAATGATTTACTTGTAAAAATTAAGACTTGTATTAGAAGTAAAGATTTTTTTATAGACGGGAATATATAAAATTTGAAAAAATCTAAAGAAAAATTTTAATAGTAAAAATGCCAATACAAGAACTTTAAACATTTATTATATTAAAGTTTTCTAATGATTTTAAAAAAAATTTACTAAAACAAAACTCAAAGAATATTTTTTACTTAGAAAAGATATGGCTAAAATCAATATTTAAAATTTTATTAAAAATTTTAAAATACGCAGGCAAATTTGCCTGTGTTACAATCTAAGGGATACTGTACAGTGCATTTTTAAATTATCGCCAGAATCAATCTTAACGAGTCATAACTTGAGACAATACTTAATGGTAATGACTTCGAGATTTAATTGTACATTTTTATAAATCAAACGTAAACACTTTTTATACAAATTGTCGATAAATTCAAAAATTTATATAAGCTAAATTTACTGATTAGCTCAAAAAAATAGTGAATGGATATTGTAATAATCTGCTTTTGCATCAGAATAAAGCTAATGATATAACAATATATTTGGACCTTAAAAGCTTTTTGCTATATCTATTAATTTTTTTTTACCTCTCAAAGAGAAATATTTCATACGAAAAATTTTTAATTAGCGTTTAGTAAAATATAATAATATTATTATTATCATTATACTTTTTTTTTTTTAACTCTTGAAGAAAAAATTAAAAAAATTTTTAATCAGCATTTAAAGAAAGAGAATCCTAATTCCCCCACCACTTTTGATTGGATGTATGAAACTGTTATTTCTACTTGTTTCGTTGCTAATTAAACTAAAAAATCAGATATAGCATAAAATGATGAAATCTGAAGCTTTCAAAAATCGTCGGTAACCTATAATTTTGATTAAGAAACCAGATTTCTTGTCTTTATAAACTAATTCCTTCAAAAATTTTAATAGTATCTATGTCTTAAGTTGTCTTAATACCCGGAGTAATACAGTATATGTTTATAGGTCTAATATGATTTTTTTTCTTCGGTCATGATATCAATTTCGTCCAACAGAAACTAGATAGGAAATTTAGTAAACCCTTAAAAAAAATACTATCTCCACGGCCTACTGAACAATTAATTGCAATTAAACTGTATTGTATGCATAAAAAATTGCAATCAATTAAAATTAACATTTAAAAAAATTGAATTCAGTTAATGACATAATAATTGCAATTTTTGCTTTTAAGAGATTTATTAAAATATAAGTTTTAGACATGCAATTGAAAATGAAAAAATTAATCGAATCCTAATATAGAAAATTTCCACGTATTAATATTTTTTTTATGTATACTATCACTATAAGTTTTTTTTTATAAATGCACTATACATACGTATTAGATACTTTATATAGTTTTTTTAAATGTATATATTGAAAGTAAAGTTAGATTTCTAGATCTATAAACTGCTTGGTAGACACCAAATAACCAAACAAAGGAATGCCATTATTCATTCAACCATCAAACATAACGAATTTTCTCTAGTAAAGCATCTTTTATTCTTTTGTGAACAATTTCTGCTAAACTATCATATACTGTATTTGACAACTTTTGAAAATTAATTTCGGAAGATTAGTATGTGAGATGAAATCTGGATTCTCTCATACATTAAGAGTTAGTCGACACTTTACAATAAAGCTCACCAAATTAAAAACATTAACTATACCTGCACTACAATTAAACATCTTAGAGTTTACTATAGAAGAAGAAACATTTCCAGTACTCAGTTGATAAACTAATTTAATGTTTTCATGTTTCATGTTTTTTGTTTAAATGATTCATTAAATTTGTCATTTTTTTGGGGTTATTCACTGTGATCCAGGAAGGTATAAATTACATGGATACTTGCCATCATTTGCAGGTCTAAAAAAAACTTCTATGTAGCACTTATTTATAATTTTTGTATTCATTAGTTTGCACAGTTTGTAAGTCATTTAAAAAAACAAAAGAAATCACATGACTTCTGTAATCACGTGAATTCTATATTCACAGTTTGTAAATTTTGTCAGGTTATTAAAAAAAGAACCCGTTTAATCATTGCTATATATCGATATTATTTTTTTCTTACAAGTTCTGACATAAGATCATATATTTAGTAAAATTGCAATTAATTGACCACTACGTGCCATTTTATATTAATACATAGTTAGAGTGTTAAGCTAATACCTGATTTAAATTAAAATAGTTACTGCCCTACCAATGTTTTATTTGAACAAATATGAGCACTCACCCCAACCAATCTTCAAATTAAATTTTGACACATCAGAAAAATTGAATACTTAATTATACAGCATTTTCTACTTGTTGGATTTTGTATTTACCAACTGTTATCGTTATCTGGCATTTGAGATTTTAAATTTTTATTCACGTGAGTTACACACGTTATCCGAAATATTTTAAATCCGTTCCAGATTTAAAATATATCCGGACACCATGTGTAACTCACATGCATAAAAAATTTAAAATCTCAAATGCCGGTCAACAGTTGGTATACAAAACAACAAATATAAATGCCTGTATAGTTCAGTTATTCAAGCACGAAGTACTCATAACTACGGTACAATAGTGTTCTAATACTAGTAAAGCGCTATCACGCTTTACTAGCATTAGAAAACTATTGTACCTTACCTTTATTTGCCATATGATTTGACTGGTCAAATTTTAAGCATCTTCGGTGCTTAAAATCGACCAATCAAATAGCATACAGCAATTAACTGAGTTATTCGGCACATAACTATTAATTATTTGTTTGGTACGTGTATATAAAATGAAGTATATATCAATTCAGGGATCGACAAGTCACTCTGCTCTGTACTCGTGCCGGGTGACTCAGAATTTTCACTATACCTAGTTTTAGAAAACCTAAAAGCGCACACAAACCAGTATCAAGGGCGGGTGCCCCTGCCCTTAGGAAGCGTAAATTTATTCGGGAAGAAGACTCAGAGGAAAGACCGAGGAAAATGGAAAAATTACAGGATTTGAGTCCTCAGAGTGCTAATCCCAGTCATTTGCAGGAAGACATACAAACACCAGGAGTAGACGAGTCCAGAACCATTTCAACAGTCTCAACTTTTTCGGACTGGATAGAGCTTTGGGAGCGTGAAAAAGCAGAAGAAAACCTGAGAAGTTCTATGCCAGACGCGTTGAAAACTAAAAGCTCAGTCGAGGAAAACGCACCGGCTTTGTTGGTGGAATGTTCTAGCAACTTCGACGAAAAGAGATCAGATGATCATTTAGCAGCTGACCTGCAGGTTGGCGCAACTTACGATAATTTAAAACTGTTAGAAAGAAAGTTGGAAACATATCCAAAAAAAAAACCTTGGACTAGTCTTTTTACAAGATTTACAAAAGGGAAAGTCACATACTCCTCTTTTTTGCCTCGAGCAAACATAAATACGAAAAACAATAATGCTTTAATCTTTGAAATCTACAGTTTAATCAATATTTCCACCAATGACATAATCTTGACGCTATATAGCAAAATCAGGGCAGATTTCATTGGAGCCAAACCACACTTTGTTAGAGGTGTTCGCTCATATATTGAACTTATATTCGTAGACAGTAAACGCATGGAAAAATATGCTAAGGAAGGAATAGAAATGTTCCAACAGACCTTCTATGGATTTATCTCTACTAGATTGAACAAAGAAATTTTAACAGTTAAACTAAGGAGGGTTCCGATCGCAGGAAAAGAGAAAATCTCAGAGGAGATAAAAGAAGTTTTCGAGAATATAGGCACAATCTTAGCCATTAAACCGCTTCTATATGATGGACACCGATACAGTCAGATCAGTGGGTGGTAGTAACGAACGACGAGGATCTGGTACAAAGAATTCCAAGGTACATTGATATTATGGATCAAAAAGTGGTCACAGAGTGGAAGGAAGCCCCGAAGCTTTGCTACTTTTGTGACGGGGAAGGGCATATAAAGAAAGACTGTTAGCAGTGGAATACGGCAAGAAGACTAAAACAAGACTATAGAGAATACAAAGAAAATAAACTAAGACACGCCGCTCTATCAGCCTCTGCAGATATGGTACAATCACAACAAGAAGAGGAACAAGAAGTTTTACAGGAAACTGTTGCAGTGGACCTTGACCAAGTGGAGTCAGTGGTGAACGATCCGGATATAGAAATGGAGCTTCATGATCAAGTAACAGTTGAAGACTCAAAACAAGTGGAAGAGATCGGGGTGGAGCAGGTTGAAAANATTGATATTATGGATCAAAAAGTGGTCACAGAGTGGAAGGAAGCCCCGAAGCTTTGCTACTTTTGTGACGGGGAAGGGCATATAAAGAAAGACTGTCAGCAGTGGAATACGGCAAGAAGACTAAAACAAGACTATAGAAAATACAAAGAAAATAAACTAAGACACGCCGCTCTATCAGCCTCTGCAGATATGGTACAATCACAACAAGAAGAGGAACAAGAAGTTTTACAGGAAACTGTTGCAGTGGACCTTGACCAAGTGGAGTCAGTGGTGAACGATCCGGATATAGAAATGGAGCTTCATGATCAAGTAACAGTTGAAGACTCAAAACAAGTGGAAGAGATCGAGGTGGAGCAGGTTGAAAAAGAAAAGGGAAGATGGATACTCGACCATTAATCTCAGAAGGGATTCAGAATGAAACGATTCTCAAAAGGGAAAAACGGCCTAGCGTAGTAAACACTCCTGGTCACGAGGTTGATAGCTCTCAACTATACATGCTGGCAAAACCCGGACAAATTCCAAATAATAAAAAAACAATTGCTATTTATAAAAAATTAAATCAAATAAATAATCTTAATATTTTGTAAATATATTATTTATAACTATAAGAATATATATGATTTGTTTAAATAAAGATTATTAATAAAGTTTTTGAGATATTAGTTATACTAGAATTTGGGATTTGGGATTTGGGATGACGGACAAATCCCAAACTATAGTAAGTCGGGATTTTGCCAACATGTATACTCTCAACCGTCGGCCAGTATTGATCATAGTGATGACAGCTTCACACTGGTTAAAAATAATAAGAAGAAAAAGAGGAAGGTGGATTCGAAGCGCTAGGGACAAGCCCATAGTTTATATAATATGCTTAATAAACATTTAATTTCGATTGCAACTTTAAATGTCAAAGGTTTAAATAATAGGTTTAAAAGTCAGAAACACTCACGCTCCTAAAATTTTATAAACTAGATATCATAATGATCCAAGAAACGAATTTAAAGGATATATCAATGCAAAAATTTCTAAAACAGCAATGGTACTTCGACACGATTTGGTCATCAAAAATGGCAATTTTGGCGAGAAATAAGAGGATCAAGTTCGAAGACGAAAAGATCACGCATGACGGATGGGCTATTTCAGCAAAATTTTTTTATAAGTATTTCTTATTTCAAGTTAGTAACGTGTATGCACCACCGAGTTTAAATGAAAGATTGGTCTTTTTAGATAATTGGGCTCTGGTTAAAAATGGGGACGCGATCAACATAATTGCGGGCAACTTTAATACTAACCTGAACCCAGTAATAAACAGAATCAGCCAGGCTCCGCCTCAGCATGACTCTTCTAGAAGTAAACTTAAAGAATTATTAGATGGTTTCTTAGATACAGCAAACGCATGTGGGATTAGGCCCTTTTTTACTTATTCGCAAAAGGTTAAAAATGGGGAGACGATGTCCACTAGACTTGACTACATTTTTTTAGACAACGAACACATTCAGCTCTGCAAAAAGGTGGATACCTTGTTTGGGAATTCAGACCACTCTTTGGTTCGTTGTACTTTGTTTAGGGCAGAAGATACACCCAGCCCTTCGCTTTGGAAAATTAACCTTAGATCGTTAAAGGACCCAAAAATCGTACAAGAAATCTCGCAAGAACTTAAGAAGTATGAGGACAGTACTGACTGGGACTTTTGTAAAGTTAAAATTAAGTCGATAATTCGGGCCTTTAAACTGCCGCCAGCTCCTGAGAAATGGATCAAGAAAATAAACAAAAAGATTAATGAACTAAAGATCAGTCTAGCGAGGAACCCGAGCCTGGTGGATCTAAATATAATTATCACTCAACTAGAGACGGATCTTCAGGAGGAACTTAGTATACTCTCGAATAAATGGCAAACAAGATCGAAAGTAAAGTGGATAGAGGAAGGTGATAAGTTGACCAAGTACTTCTATGATAGGTTCAAACAGAGACACACTGCGGATGCAACATCAAAGATCAGTAACCAGTAGGCCCAATCAACTAATGATCTATTGGGTTCACTGGAGTATATAAAGGGGTACTTTGAATCGGTATATAGGGCTGAGTCAGTTACTCGAGTGAAGTTGAAGCGTTTACTAGTAATCTCCCATCGATTTCCCCGTGAACAGAACTCTTTTCTCATTAAGGAAATATCAGCAGAGGAGATTGTGCAGGCGATTAATAGTCTGCCAGGTAATAAGTTCCCGGGCCCGGACGGGCTGTTATATGAATTTTATAAAACTTTTTTAGAGGAAGTTACGTCTATCTTGAAGGTAATTTTTAATAATGCCCTGGAAACGGGGGTAATACCTGAATCCTGGAGGAAAAGTAATACCAAAAAAAGAGGAAGATCTTCATGATATTGGAAACTGGAGACCTATCTCTTTGATTAATGCAGATGCAAAAATATTCTCTAAAGTGTTAGCAAATAGACTAAACCCTTTGTGTGGTAAAGTAATCGAGGACTATCAACAGGGGTTCATTAAAGGAAGGTCCATCATCGACGCAGCTTTGAACATAATCACAACAATGCGGGGCAATAGGTGCCAAGAGGTCCTAGCATGAATAGTCTTCTTGGACCAAAAGAAGGCTTTTGATAGGCTTAACCACGAGTATCTAGTGACAGTCCTCAGGAAAATGAAGTTCGATCAGAGGTTTATTAAGCTAGTAGAGAATTTATTTGCAAATTTAACAGCTCACATCTACGATGCCGGTTTGTTGTCAGCTCCATTTAAGGTAGAGAGAGGAGTGAGGCAGGGCGACCCCCTCTCCCCACTCTTGTATATATTAGCTTTTGAGCTACTTTTGAAGAAATTGAAAGAAGAATTGCTAGGGGTGCCCACGAATGGGCTGAGATTCAAACTTTTCGTGTACACCGACGATTTACGGTGGGAATTAGTGCGGCGCAGGATTGGTCTGCTCTTACGAGTTTGCTGCGAAGATACGAAGGTGCAGCTAATGTGCTTATAAACAAAGAGAAGTCAAAACTGGTACCATTGAATGATAGTGCGCGAAATACTAACCTCCCAGGGGAAGAAAACTTTGCCAAGATAAAAGAGAATGGCTCGATCAGGATTTTAGGGTTCGAAGTAGATAAAGGGGGATTTCCAAGGAAGAAACTATGGGAGGAGATCGCAACTAAAATTAAAAAGCATGCAGATCTAATGAAAAAAAGAAATCTGTCATTCAGGGGTCGAATTTTAGTGCAAAGTCAGTACTTTTAGCTAAAGTCTGGTATGTGGTATACATTCAACCCCCCAATAGGAAACAAATCAATGGCATAAACGATATCATTGCTGACTGGGTCAAGAACATGTCAAAATTACTACCCAGGTACTCTATATATCAACAAAAGCTCGAACACAATGGGCTGAATGCTCCAGTAATCGTGGATATGCTGGATGTTAGGCTTTGTACTGTTTGGCTGAAATTGTTGACGAGTCACACTTTTTGGGCGAAAAGTGAAAGGGAAAGAATTAGGCTAGCTCTATTTAACAAATGGAGAAAAACAGTCACAGAAATTCTCTCACTTTCTACAATTAAACTAAAAGGATGGCTGGAGGATTGGAGGCCGTTCTTAACAGCGTGGAAAAGATTAAGAGGGTCAAATTACACCAAACATGGGAGATTGGCCATGGGAACTCCAGTCACTGAAGGTGATGGAAAAAAAAGGTGACGAAGTAACGGTAGCGAAAGCAGTAGAGTTTTTAAAAGAAGTATCAATCTCGCATACATTATCCCAGGCAAATCTTTTCAGTGAGAGTGACAAGAAAGAAAACTGGTCTTGGCAGTTGGTTAAATGAATTCCTAATAATAAAAAGGACATATTCTGGAGGATGCTGCATAACACTCTCCCATTAGGTCCTAGACTTGCTTACCTAGCTCCAGATACACCTCGAGACTGTCCCTGGTGTCCAAATATGGAGCAAACAATAGAGCACTTTGCCATTACATGTCGAATAAGTAAAGAATTGTAGAAAACAGCAGCCCTATAAGAAAAATGTACTGTATAAGCACGGGATGGAATCGGATTGGCACGGGTCATTTTGGCATGGGTCAAGGTCCAGATTTGTACAGGTATACCCCGAGTTGGTTCGGATTCGGTGGACCGTGAGGAACCGTGTGCTCGTGCCAATTGGACCGTAAATGGCACGGGTTTTGCAGCAGTTTACTAGTCGAATCAGCACAGGATTTGGCACGGGTAATGAACATAAATTCACGTGCCACCGCGATAACGAAGTGGATTAACTATTAAAACATAAATTTACATAAGTAATCAATATAAGATGAACAAGCTAATGCATATGAAGCAAAATTTTGTAAGGAATTTTTTTTGTTAAGACCCACAGGGAAGCTTCATTAGTGAAATCATGAGATATCACTCTTTTTTTAAAAAAAAAATCCTTTACTGATCTTTCGCACTCCACGAAACAAGCCAACACATATCACGAACCAACACGTGTGTAATGTACACATACGTGTCATCTGAACGTGCCATTTAATATGACGTGATATTACGTGCCACCCTTTGCCGCAATGTCCGTGCCATTTTTACCGTGCCATTCCATAAAACGTTCCTGTACGTGCCACAAGATCCGTGCCATTTCGAGCATTCCCGACACCAACCCGTACCACCACCCGTACCACTTTTCTTATAGGGCGTACAAAACGTTTGAATTTTCACGTGACTTACCCAAGCCGACATCTACGGAAGAAATAATAACAGCAAGTAACGCAAGGGGCCTTCAACCTCACACGGTCATGGTATGGTTACATAGCTTAATAATTTATGAGCTCTGGTTTTGGCTCGCGAATAAGAGGTGGGGCGCAGCTCCCTACCGGAACCGTCACTTGGTTCTATTTGGAAGCATAGGATTAAGAAAGAAGTACAAGTAGTGTTAGCGTGTAGAAAAGTAAAAGATAAGGAAAAAGCCTTATTGAAACGACATGTTCTATAAAAGGGTACCTTTTTACACTTTTTTCATCTGTGTGTTAGAAAGTTTGTACTATTTATTATTAGTTTGTTAATAAAGTGCGTCATATGACGTCCTCGGACTCTGAGAAAGCCGGGTTTTAAAAAAAAAAAAAAATAAATAAAATGAAGTATAATTTAATCGATACGTGTCCGCAGACTTTCCGAAAATTATAAGTATTTGCTAGTTATACACAAAACTTATAATATTTATTTATTGACGTATATGTCTATTCTATCGATCAAAATGCCTACATTTACGTTTAAATTGTACTGAAAATTATAAATTTATTCTACGATTCAATGCTTGTATTTACGATATAACTGTGTCGAGAGTAATAAATATCCATTCTAACATTTAAGCATATGTATTTACGATGACTATATTGAGTTTTATACATCTATTCTATCGATTTAATGCCTATATTTACGTTTTACTGTGATAAGTGTTATAAATATCGATTTTACCGATTAAATGCCTACTTAATGTTTTAGAAATGTATTGAGTGTTGAACGAAATCATTAATTAAAAAAATATATATTTGCAATAATTATGTAACTTTTAAAATTATAATAATACGTATCGGATTTTAGATGCATAGATATAAAAACAAAATAACTTAATAATTTTGTATCCTGTACCAAACATGGATTATCTAACAATATAACCTTAAAATGCTTAAACCTTATTTCCATAAAATGATCATTCATACATATATTTTTGCTTATTATAATGAAAGTTCCTAAAATAACGTTAGCCAGACATTATTATTCTATGACAGAATTCTTGTATCTTGCAATCCAGTAAAGGATTCGAGAATTAGACCTAATTTAGATATTATTGAACAGTAGTGAAGGTGCAATGGAAATTCTGTAGCAAGTCAGAATTTAAATATCTTAAGCTTTTAACATATTTGAATAGTATTAAAAGCATCGTTAAATTCGTTCTCGGCTGTATTAGGCAAATATTTGTAGAAGAAATACATTATATCTGAGTTCTTTTTTAGCTTAGCAGGATTCAATGTTTCGATTAAACATCTTCGTAAGAAACAATCTCGTGGCTCTTTCTTAATATCTGCGAATGAATCTATTAAGATAATCCCAAGATCGTTTAACCGACTTTCAAAAAGATGGAATATATCGATAATTAAACTATAATTTAATTGAAAACCTAGATCAATTAATTCAGTAAGTCTTGCCTTAACAGCTTTAGTATCAGGTTTAGTCCACTCAGGAGGTTGTGCTGGTGGAAATAGAATTAAAAGCGCTCCTTGCATCACAAGATCATTAACATCCTCACAGATTTCAAAATAACCGATTTCTTTCCATAAAAGTACCAAGTCTTTACGGATCAAGATTGATCTCGCAATTACATTAAGTTGTCGATTATTTTCATGTCCGTCTAGTGATGGATACTCTTCTGGCAAATTAATTTGCGTATCACTAGATTTTCTTGGCGGGAATGGTACAAATTTCTTGCATGAAATTAGTTCCTTGATTATCTCATAATTTTTTTCCAATATAGTTTGTGCATAGTTAATAGTATGTGGTCCTCCAGAAAGAAAATGAAAAAGCTCCATATCATTGCCTTTTAAATACAAGTCAGCATTGAATTGATTATAAGATTCTGTTAATAAAAACATATAAACAGAGGTTGGCAAATTACTAGCCCAAGGTATTGTTTTTTGTTGCAAAGTCCTAATCCTACTAATATTTGTTAGTCCTACATTATGAGCAATCTTTAATTCGATAAGCTTTTGATCATAATTACCATAATGGATAAGTAGTCGCTGTGCAAGGTATCTTGAAAGAATTCCACCTTTGGTAATAATAGCTCGAGCGACTTCGACAGAGATGAAAGTTGGGCCCAATTTAATAGCATAAAAAAGGCAATGGGCTCTTCCAATGTGAAAAAGGATCCATATTGCCTTTGTTTGAGAATCTTTACATATAAAAGACCATCTCTTACAACTTACGATTAAATTAATAGGATTTTTAATAAATTTGAAAATGTTTATCATAGCTTCATTAGGTAATTCATGTTGAAAATAATTTGTCTTTGGAAGTTTTGAAGTTGTCTAATAATAAAAGAAGCCACGTTAGTATGCATTGTTGGGAGCGCTGTTATGGAATTCATTATACAATCAAGGAGAGATTTTCTGCTAAGTGCCAAAATACTGAAACTTCTCTAAAATTCATTTTAATCATTGATTAGTCTGTGAGTGATTATTTGAAAAGAATCGTATAGCAAAAATTGCGAACATTTCTACCGCTTAACAGTTCATATAATGCTTTATCTAATAATTACACGTGATTATTCACTACGCAATAATTAGGTATAGTTAACCTCTATAAGTGCATTTTGCCGTGATTTTCCCTCTATAAGTGCATGTTATTTGATCGGTAATAAAATGATCCGAAATTTATTTAGATCAAATGATGCCTTTTCTTCATAAGAGTGATATTGTTGCATCCAAAGTAATGATTTATCTAAAGTAGCTACTTTATATTTATAATAATTACTTTAAATATCCAAAGCAGCAACTTTAGATAGAAATCTGAAATTGTTACTTTATATATTTACAGTAGTTACTTCAGGATATCTGAAGCAACCATTTTATATATTTAAAGTAGCCACTTTAGAGATTTGAAGTAGCTACTTTAAATTAGAGTTCTAATCTGGATAATATTTGCCTGAATAAATACTATTTATTCCCCAGGATGGTAAATATTTCCACAGTGGCAGATGTGAGGCGCTTTGCGCCCCATACATACGCCAATGGGGATTATTTCCTCGGCACGGTGTAATAAATGAATTATTCCCCGTCTCATTATTATTACATAATGGGGATTTACATTTTACTAATAAATTTTTAATTACAATTTTTTTCGGGAGGTTTTTTTCTTACTTGTTTTTCCCGGATCAATAAAAAATAAAAAAAAAATAAGAAAAAAAAAGAAAAAGAGTGACTAATAACTCGTAAATTCCGTCATGGATTTCCGGATAAATTTTGGACCGGATATTAAGATAACATATCCGAATAATTATCCGAAGATCACTAAGTTCCTTTTAGTAAGATTATATGTCATATCACTTACTAATTGTGTGTGTCCGGAGCACATGATGATCATCATATAACACAAACGCGTAAGTGTGCATATTTTTGTTACACGTAAAGAACAAATATAGACACGCGGCGGGACCGACAATAATTTCCAAATTACATTTATGATGTGTAGATGCATCTAAAAGTCTTGGTCGAAATGCATCTTTAACGTAATTTTGTGTCACTCATCATAGAAGATCACAATCAACAACAAGTCATATTAATATTACTAAGTTGCCATCGCCATTTTAAATATATAAAGTAACTACTCTAGATAAATCGCTACTTTATATGCAATATTTGTTACGAAAATTTTGTTAAAAATTTTCTTAAATATATTTTTCGCAATTTTTCTTTGTTATTTCTTATCAAATTGCTGGGGTCCCAATTGCTGTAATACATTGCACTCGATAGTTCTAGAGTGAATACGGCCAGATCGGAGTTTCAGATCCTTGGCCCTGCTTTGGAACCCTAGATGAGGTTTGAAACTTAAATCAGGGTTTGAACGCAGGTTCCGGGTTTAAACCCTTACTTAGAAAATATCACTCAGCTAATAAAAGAGACAATCCTTCCCTTTTGGTGTCAATATTAATAAATAAAACCAATATTGCCCCTAATGTTCTAAGATAATGAAATCAGCGCTGAATAGAAAGAAGTCTCTTCCAGGTCACAGCAACAGACAAGATTATTTCACCGATAATTGATTCATTGACAAGTTCATTTAAAGACAACTTATTTCATCGATAAAGTAATTCTGGCCATTGTGGTTAGGTTATGTAGAATAAAGTTAATGTAATTTATAAAAAAAAACTTGTGAATTGAGTTGTAGGTGAAATAAATTGTCGGTAAAATAATTTTGTCAGTAAACTACGCTGTCGGTGAAACGACACGAATCCTTAAAAATCGTTGTTATAAGCTTGTCAACGAAGTGACAAAGTAATCATTATAACGAGATCAGGAGACATTATTCAATTACATGAATTAGTTTCTAGCTTATATAGATATCATTATACCTTTGATTAGTAATTTTTCAAATTTCATGCTCAAAGGAATATTTCGGAATTTTTCTCATTTTTCGGAATTTCAGATTTTGGCTTACTTTCGTATAAAAAATCATATGCGTGATTTTTTAATTCATGTGCATAATGCACATGAAAATGTGCATGGTCATGCTCATATAGCAGGCAGAAGGAAGTAAGTTTGCTTGATCAGTTCAAGGGGGTATAAGTTATTATTCTTCTGTTCACTAAGCTCGCCTTGGTAAAGGCTGGTTATATTGGCTCTCCATACCCACGGTATCGAGTGGCACGGCGACTTTGGACAATGCAATGACCACTATAGGTCTAGTAACATCGATAGTCGACAGTTTGGCTCTAATGCTGCTGCAATAGCAGTGAAAAGAACGATTTAAGGTGGTATACTGCGAAATCAATGCTCTTATATCACTATGTAAATTACAAAAGTTCCCATGTAGAGTTACGTTAGTTGTTCACGGTAAGGCACGTTGGTAGTTGGGCTTTGGTGTAGTAATGGTATTTATGTTCTGTAATGAGGTAATTTATTCCATATTGAATTGTGTGATCGTTCGAACTATAGTCAAAAGGATTATCTTTGTGACAGCAGCTCTAGGACGGTCAGGTGCAATATCTAAACATGTAGGATAACTGCGATCTATATTTAATCAAAAACATATCCTTTTTGCAAATCAAATAAGCCATGTATCTCTCGTATCTAGTCATCTTTTTACATTACTAATCCTGATTTAGAGAAGTAATTCCTATTTCAAAACAACATATGTGTGCTCTAAATAACATTTAAATTAGCGCTATTTGCAACATGCAATATAGAGGCAAGTTGATAACACTTGTAGATTTTGCAAACGGTGCTGCGCGTTTATCATGTGTTATTATATTTAATATGAATGCAATCTTTTAGAAATTGACGTTGCAAATTGGTCCAGCCAAATTTTTAAACAATTCTGATAATGATAAACTTTTGCATCAAATCTCTCCTTCATGAAATTTAAAAATACCTTATACATTTAAAATGACAAGAATTGATATTCTACTGTAAAGCATTTCATGTACGAGGAGATTTGCCTTTTAAATAAAAAAATTTTTGAAGATTGAACTTATAAAAAAAAGATCGGAATTTATAACCCGATTATGAATTTTGTATGTATATAGACCTAGTTGCTTATAAATATTTGTATCAGATTGTGACCTAATTACTTATATAAAATTTTGTAATATGTACTGATTGTTATCATTATATCAGCTAATTTTTAATAAACACGGTGTTTAACTGGATATTTTCGGCAACATGAATATTAGAATACTTATTACGTAATTGGTATAATTTCTAAGCAATAAAATTATCCTATTCAAAGGGAATTTATTTAGCCTTGGTAATTCCACTCTAAAAACAATTGATTAGTAATATATTTTATTTATGGAATTCGCCTATGCTGAAGATATCTATTCAAGGATTTGAATATATAATATAATTAATACGCAAGATTTACGTTCCACAATTTCGAGAATCTCGTTCCATTTGATGACCCTTGATGAAAAAAGGTTCTATTATTTTTGCAGTTTATTGAGCACCAATCCGACACCGCTTATTTCATCGTTAATTTGTATGATTGATTATTAATCATAAATATTACCATCAAATTTTTTATGTAGTGTAATAATACATCAAAATATATTGTGATTAAGTATACGCTTAACTAGATCGTATCAACATTTTATCGGATATGGGTTAAATCTTGTAATTTTCATGCTTATATCATCCCTGTGAAGGAGGTCTTCAGCAAAAATTTCAATAATATATATCGGATCGTAATAGAATGAAGTGTATGGTCCAATTCGAGTTTGATTCAATAATTGAAATATTTTCATGCCGTAATGTTCTACATTCGTCAAGGTTGGAAATTGATTGATGAGATATCAATTAATAATTAGTACTGTAGTTAAAATTATATTTGTAGTAATGTAGTGGTCTTTATGATAAAAGTAGTAGTTGTAGTAATATTCGAAATTCATTATATTTGGTAATAAGTGAATAAACGCTTTGTAATCATCCAATTCCGCCTTGTAACAATACCGGCTTACAACCGAAATTCTAAGTTCCAAGTCATGTCCCATTTTAGCTTATTCTTGATAATTTTTGAATGCCTCATAGACGTCTATATCAATTTAAATCACTATAGAATAAAATATATAACATAAAAGTACATTCCGTTAGTATTACCCATTTCTAGAGCATAGCAAGAATTCGAAAGTTTTATTGATATATATGGATAGTTCTTATTGCCAAGTTACTTGGCATTTTTGCCTTGAAAATGACCCTAATTATAGCCGCCTATAGTTGGTGTAGAATTACTAAATTACGGCAATTACTGGCATCTAATTGCCGTAAATATTATATGCCGTAATGCAGTGCCCTGATGTCGTAATTATTGATGTGACAATGCATGCGCATAATATTTTTAATGCCGGCAGAGCAATATAATGCTGGTAAGGTATAATGCAGTAATGCATACGTAGGGTGCAAGGAATCTGAAACCACAATTGTTCCTTATAAAGACAAAATCCAAATTTTATTGTGTTTATAATCCTTCCTAATATTATAAAATTATGGCCGTTCATGCACTTCTACCCTTTATGCGATACGATTGGGCACCTTGCGTACATGTGCATATACTTTATATTACTAACTTTATAATGATTATGATCATCGCTAACTCATGACTAATGTCATAATAGGGTCGTTCGTAATTGATCCGTGAATACCAGTACGATCACGTTTCTTGTGTAACATGAAATGTGTATAGGGATGGTTTCCTTCAACTTTTTTGATGTCGCTTATCACTGTTTTTTGAAAAAATTTTTTTAGTAGGAGTAATGATTTTCATTTTTCCAAGGGGTTATCGTGATTCTGGCGGCACGGATGTATGTCCTATTTTTTTATATTTATTTATTTTTTTTTTTTTTTATTTTTTTTAAATTATAAAATGATGTCCGTATGCAAATGTCCCCTTTAAACTATCTGGTTGGACAGTCTTGCATATATGTGCATAAACAAATCAGCTAACTTTATAAGGATTATGATCATTGGTAATGCGTTACTTATGTCGTCATAATTTGTTATCGATAAATTAATAATCAAAAAAAAAAAATGCGTGAAAATTGAAATGCGAAATCAAGAATACAGGAATGACCAGTTATTTTTTATTCACACTCGATTGGCATCTATGATTTTTAAATTCGATTTTCGCCCGTTATGCGTATTTTGTGGATGTTAATTAACTGATATATAAATAACCTTAATAACATGCGTTAGTGAGTTGCATGCTGTGTAATGCTAAAATAGTAAGGTTAACTGAATTTTTACAGTATCTCACGGTAGAAATCATAATAATTTTCAACGCAAACTAAACAACCTTACAGTAATTCATAATACAGACTTAACATTAAATATGTATTGTGCGTCGAATAGGATTATAACGGAATTTTTTATCTGTTATCATTATAGTAACTCACAATAATTCTAATACAAGCTAACTCTAATTAACAGAATAGTTTTACAGTAGCTCACCAATGCAACTAAAAACTTTGACTAATTCAAATTTAGCCCTACAAAAACCAAAATGCAACTAACTCGACCACATTTTGGTCGCCAGAATAGCAGGCAAGTGTTGCAAAATTTTCTTATGTAACTCATTAGAAATCATAAAATTTCTATGCAAAAACAAAACTTAAATTTTAAATTACATACAGTGGTCACTGGAATAGATTAATTCAAAAAAGAATGGTTTACAATAACTCTTAATGAAAATCATGGTAATAGCAATGCAAACTAACTTTAAACATTGTATACTGCATTATTGTTCTTTTCGATTTAGTTTAATTTAATTACTACATGATTGTTTTTTACGAGCTTTGTGAGTTCTACAATTAGAATACAAGCAATTACCTAAATTCATTATATTTTCAGAATTCATTTCATTATTTTTATAATATTAGAATAGTAAATGGGATCTAAAACATGTAACATTATATGTATTGTATTGTGGGACTTACTGAGCTTGCAAAACTGATCAAATCCAACTAAATTTAAAAGGATGATAATAAGTTTTATAGCAAATTGTTTTTCAATAGAACTAATGGTAATTTAATTGCAAATCGACTCAACCATAGTAACATACTGAGATAATAAGTAAGTTTTGTAAAAAAATTGTTTACCGTAACTCATAATAGAATTCGTAATAATTCTGATGAAGCTAACTCAACTTTAAACACACACTGAAATAACAAGCAAGTTTCGTAAGAGAATTTTTACAAATTTATAGTAAAAATTATGGTAACACAAACTTAGCCGCATTGATTAATTAAAAAAATCAGGGGCGCCATAGGCTCCCTAATTTTTTTTTTGTATAATGTATATTAACAATAATGTGAAAAATATATTCATAAATTGTGTTGTCAACAATAACATTTATATGTTGTAATTGACTAATAGTGTAGGATACATTTTTTGAAATTATGTCTGTTTAATATTGTTAATTAATGCATGTGTAAGCTTATTTTGAATAAAATCTTATTTCGAGTACTTATAAAATACTTATTTTTATTATGATACATTAATAGCCATAGGACATTTCCACTTAAAATTAATTAAAATGCTATTTATAATAATAAAAATTATAAAAAAAATATATGAATTTACTATAAACTTTAAGCCAAAGATCTAAGCTAGCTTTACTAATTAACTTAAAATTAAATTTTATAGGCATATAGAACAAGAAATGAAGAAAAAATTTAGCTTAAAAACTAAGTCAAAATTTTTTGATTTTTTCACTTTTTCAAAATTTAAATTTGCCAAAAACAAATAATAACTAATTTTAAGTTAGCAGTTATGTGTAAAATTATGCTCTGAACAACTTTACTTAGTCGACCAAAGAAGGTTACCTTGTAAAAAAATGAGTTAGCTATATGCTAAAGTTAAAAATTTTCAGTTTGTAATATAAAACCCCTTTTTTTGTTAAGGTAACTTTGCTTTTGGCTTCTAAGTAATTGTTTAGCTAGTAATTCTACTCAATTTGAGGTCAAACTGCGTTTTTTTGGACCTTTTACTAAGTGAAAAATGGGTTCAAAGTTCAAAAAAAAATTTTTTCTTTTAAAAAAAAATTTTTTTGAACTTTGAACCCATTTTTCACTTAGTAAAAGGTCCAAAAAAACGCGTTTTGATATTAAAACAAGTAGAATTACTAGCTGAACAAGTTTACTTAGAAGCCCAAAGCAGGTTACCTTGACAAAAAAAGAGGGTTTATATTACTAAATGAAAAATTTTAACTTTAGCATATAGCTAACTCATTTTTTTACAAGGTAACCTTCTTTGGTCAACTAAGTAAAGTTGTTCGGAGCATAATTTTACATATAACTGCTAATTTAAAATTAGTTAATATTTGTTTTGGCGAAGTTAAATTTTAAAAAGTGCAAAAATCAAAAAATTTTGACCTAGTTTTTAAGCTAAATTTTTTCTTCATTTCTTGTTCTATGCCTGTAAAATTTAATTTTAGGTTAATTAGTAAAGCTAGCTTAGATTTTTGGCTTAAAGTTTATAGTAAATTAATATATTTTTTTATAATTTTTATTATAAATAGCATTCTAAGAGAAATATTCCTTGATGAGGGTATAGCGACTTAGGGAAGTTGGTAAGTTGTTACCCCAAGTGGCAGATCTAGGGTTCAAATCCTACTAACAATGCTTTGAAAAATAGACCTGTGTTCTGGTAAATGTTTCTTGTCGATCAGTTGGGTACATTATCTGTAGTTCTTGATTACTATCTCGAAGAGGAGCTTTTAGGTGAAGTTGTATCTCATGACACAGACAAATTCAAGAAACTGGAGAAACAGAAACCTATTTGGCAAGACCCAAGTAAGGAGGTCACAAAAATCGTTAACAGTGCTACCAAAACTGGAATATTGGACTGGAGATGAAGAACCAGATGTCGACCTTAGGCAAGGTCTACCAACCTGGCCACCAAATCAGGTATTAGAGGAAAAGGTTTTATGTTATAGAAGTAGGTACTAGAGAAAAAAAACTATAATAGCACCTAATGCCGAGTAGATCAACCCTTCCGGGCCAACTGGATTGGAAGTTTGAAAAAACAGTGAAGGACTAGCAGGAAAGTGAAAAACTAGCAGAAAAGTGATAATGGGTACCGGGATTGGAGCAAACCTTATAAGGGCAGAAATAGGTAATGGTAGCAGTTGAGTATCCCCTGACTACAAGTTGTTTGCCTTGGTGAATACATAAGTTACCGAAGAGTAGGTGAATACCTGGTGGGACAGGTACCGCTCTACCAAGTTTCTTGTTGAGAATAAGCCAGATTGTACCTTCGAGTATAAGAAGGAATCTTATGAAAAGAGACCCAGGTAGTTGAACAGGCCGCATAAGTAACACAGACATCTGTTGAAAGTCTAGATAGAAAACTGAAGATCAGAAGGTTTAAATAGGCAATTTCTGTGATTGGGTTGCAGGTATGGCATCTAGTGTGGAACCTTCAGGTGGTCCACTTAAATTAGACACCAAAAGTATACGTGTGGCTAGTTGCACTCTCATCCATGTAGAATCCAGATGCATAAACTGAATAAAGTATATGCCCAAAACAGGCACTTTGAAATCGAAAAAAAAGAAATGTCCCTTGATTGTTAAGCCCTTGTACTCTTAATAAGGGTATTATGTAATCAATATTTGATGTTCTTTGATTGTTATAAGTTATCTACTAGTTATCTACTAATAAAATGTTTTGAAACTTTACTGTTTTTGATTTCTATGTCCAAAAACCAGAATTAGACTTTGAAAAAATTTTAAGTTATGATGATATTATTTAAATCTTTAATTCATGATCCATATACCAAATAGTGAAAATCTATAGTAATATATAGGGAAATTAATTATTGTTTATCAAATTTCTGGAATCTGGTACTGTTAGAGCAATAACGAATTTTTTTACTAAGCTAACCTTTCTTTTCCACTAAACAAAAGTTGTAGAGCACATTTTTGCAATTCGAATGGTAGTAAAATTATTAAAATTGGCCCAGTAGATTACAACGATATCATTAAAACACGGTTTGCAACTATATAGAGTTTCTATATAAACAATATTATTGTTTACATAGAAATACTATATGGTCACAAAGTGTGTTTTAATGATATCTTGAGATATACTAGCTAATTTTAATAATTTTACTATATTAGAATCACAAGAATATGCTCTACAATATTTTTAGTAGAGAAAAAAGGTTAGCTTAGTAAAAAAATTCATTATTGCTCTGACAGTACCAGATTCCAGAAATTTGATAAACAATAATTGATTTTCTCCAATACCAGAAATAAAGTGATATATAATTCTATGAAGTATATAGTTACTGAGATATTTTTAATACTGTACATCTGCAAAATCTTATAACTAATTAGATAATGCACTAAATACAGTAAAAATGTAAATTTATGCACTTAAACATTACAAATATGCATTGCATGGACTTTATTTATATAAATTCTGTGAATAAATAATCAAGGAGCTACAAATATCAAGGCTAATAATATTTACTAAAATATGACTCTTGTAGTAACTACAAATAATCAAAAAGCCACAAATATCAAAGCTAAGTAATATTCACTAAAATATGACTTATGTGGTAGCTGCAATATAGTAAATCTCTATGATGTGCCTGTATTAAAAATGCTCTAATTGGCTTGCTTATATATATACACAAATATGAATATTGTCAAAAACGATTTGGAGATTTTTTTGCTTTATGTTGTCTAGAGATAAATTGATTTCTCTGAAGTTAAAAGTTTAATTGTGTTATAAATTCTGTGAATAAATAATCAAGGAGTCACAAATAGCAAGTCTAAGTAATATTCACTAAAATATGACTCATATAGTAACTACAAATAATTAAAAAGCCACAAATATCAAGGCTAAGTAATATTTGCTAAAATATGACTTATGTGGTAGCTGCAATGCAGAGCATGGCGGACATTTGGTTTAATTGGTCAAAAATGTAAACAAGTAAACAATATGCATAATGTAGATTATTATATAAATTTAGGTATTTAGAATTTCTTAGGATTTTACCATATTTGGAATTGATGATTGCATCTTATTTAGGATCAGATCATTCTAGATTTCTTTTTGGATTGTTCTACGTATTTAATGATTGGCCAATCAAATTGAGAATTTATCTGTTATAGATTTTTAAATTTACATGTAGCGATATGTAACTAATAGTACTAATACAGGACCCTGAATAATCTATGTAAAGTTATATTTGAGCATCATAGTAAAAACTTTTTGGTTAGCACTTTTGGTTTGGTATATATAAGCTACATTTCACACATTAGATCGAACTTTCACCCATCTTTAACTTTTTTTGAAATACAATGTCTCTAAAAAAAAAACTAAATGTTCCCTAAAAAAAAAAAAAAAAAAAAAAAA
>QKWP01000016.1:565656-601861 GCA_003550325.1 Gigaspora rosea | reverse complement strand
AAAAAAAAAAAAATGGTTAATCCCATTTGATTCTTAAGCTACCAAGAATCATAAAAATATATCTCATAAAATGTGTGAAAAAAACTTAAAAAAAAAAAATAAAGCCTGTTTTGACCAATTTTTATCCTCTCACCCTTTTACCCCTCTTTCTTTTACTCCTCTCTTCCTTTTACCACTCTTTCCCTTTTACCCCTCTCTCCCTTTTACCTCTCTCCCTTTTATCCCTCTCTCCCTTTTACCCCTCTCTCCCTTTTACCCCTCTCTCCCTTTTTACTCCTTTCTCCCTTTTACCCTCTCACTCTTTTACTCCTCTCTCCTTTTTACCTGCTGGATTACTATTATAGCCCAGATTTTCATTAGCACATTTCAAATATAACATTTATAAAAATTACTCCCATTAGCATTCTTTAAAATATATCTATTTTGCTATTTAGCGGGTTTCAAATATAACCTTTTTCTCTAATATCTACTTTTCAAATATTTCTAATATAACCTTTTTTGAAAAACGGCACTCCATTAGCTATTTTTCAACTATGACCTCACATAGATTATTTGGGGTCCTACTAATACCGTAATATGAATAATATATATTTGATTTTCAATATTAATAATACTTAAAAATTTTATTTATCTGTTATGATATATATATTAAAATTTTTTTTTTGAACTTGACAATTATGTCACGCTTCAATGCTTTATTGATGATAATTTTCTAAAAGAAAAATTTTTTACATCTACTATTGCACTATTGGTGTTTGAATCGAAGAGTGGCTTACTCGGTTACTATAAAGTACCTAAATACTTGAGCACCTATCTGCGACCTGCCAAGGGTAATTTAGCTTCATCAGTTTGCATCAATCTACCTTAGACTGATCCGCTCCAAATCACTGACCTGACTTACCAGCCCATCATGACCATATTCTTTTCCAACCTTCTTCTTCGACTGATCCGCTCCAAATCACTGACCTGACTTACCAGCCCATCATGACCATATTCTTTTCCAACCTTCTTCTTCTAGCCTCCTAGGTAGAAGAACTACTAACAAAATAGAAAGAAAAGTAAAAAGGATAAAAAAATGGGAGTGCTAAACTAATAAAATGAAAAAACAAACCAAGAAATAAAAGGGAAGGGAATAAATGAAAAAATATAAAAAAAGAGAAAAGGAAAAAAAGGCCGAAAAAAGACGGGCATGACGACACTATTTTTGCCTGTGTTAGGTTTTAAAAATTATATAGTATTGTATAGAAAAAATCTAATATAATGCTATATGTATTCTAGAAAGAGGAAAAGAAAAAAACATCTAACATCTAGAAATTTCAACACATGATTCCTCTGATCTCTATTACACCAGTCATTGTTTATTTGGTAAGCATTAACCCAAATATCCTCGTGGAAGATTCTATTTCAGTAGACGCATCCGAATTTGGAAGGAGTAAACACTGCTGATCTTTTGGAGGGGGTACGCCAAATTGCCCACTTTTTGAGAAATTTCAAAACATTCAAAGCAGTACCAGAACAAAAGTACCAAAATAAAGGAGTTGTAAGAGTTACACCATACAGAATAACATATCTAACCAAGTATCTACTTCTATTTTCATATCCATAGGCCTTGACAAAGCTCCAGAGTTTCTCTACTACATCTTTGCTCAATAGCACCAAAGCCCGCTAAGGTGCCTCGCTTATAAGTCTACTGTTCTTTTTCATTTCTAATTCAGTTACAGAACATACAGTAAATGGACTTTGTACCTGACAGCAGCTTTGGTAAAGTTTTGTTGTGTATAAATATGTTAACTGCATAGTTTTCATAGGTTTAAGTTCTTGGAAAATTTGGTACAAGGGATCATCAGAAAGAGTTTGTATATATTAAAAATTTTAATTATTAACAAATCTCATATTACGCACCCTTATATCATAATTACTACACTACAGCTTTATAGTTTAACAATTTTCTTTTTATCGACCTTATATTAAAATCACAAACATACAAAAACAAAAACTAAGCCAACAAATAACTAGTACTTATTTTTTTACCCAGATTCCAAATTTTATTTTCGATTCTAATCACCTTTCCTAATGTCAAGCACAAACCCGTAAAGAAAGAAAGGCATTAGTATAGAATTAAAAAAACAAAACACATACAAAAAATATAAAACTGATACTTAGCTTTTACCAATTATATGCTCCACCTGAATCCTAGAACTCAAATTCCAACCCTGTAAAGAAAAAAAGTATAAGTAAAGAATTAAAAAAACAAATCATACAAGGTACTCAGCTTTTACCAGTCACAATTTCTACTCAGATCTTAGAACTCAAGATTCCCAGTGAAGCACAACCCTGTAAAGAAAAAAAGGCATTAGTAAAGAATTAAAAAACAAAATACACACATACAAGAAATATAAAACTGGTACTTAGCTTTTACTAGTTACAAACTTTACCTGATCCCAAAACTCAAGTCCAGTTTAATTTTATCATTCCTAGCAAAATAAAACCCTGTAAAAAAAAAGGTATCAGTAAAGAATTAAAAAAACAAAACACACATGTGGAAAAAATATGAAACTGGTACTTAGTTTTTACCAGTTGCAAGTTCTATTAAGTTCTACTTGGAGCCTGGTTCAATTTTACTATTCTTTGTAAAACACAATCCTGTAAAGAAAGAAAGATATTAGTAAAGAGTTAAAAACAAAACACACAGAAAAAAAAAATATGAAACTGGTACTTAGCTTTTACTGGATCCCAGAACTCAAGCGTGACTCAATTTCACTAGCCCTAGAGAAGCACAGCCCTGTAAAGGCATTAGTAAAGAATTAAAAAACAAAAAACACACACAAGAAAATATGAACTGGTACTTAGCTTTTACCAGTTAATACTTTCTTCATTCTGATCCAAGACCATTATCAGTGCAGTATTCTTGCAGAGTGCAACTGCTAACGCTTTTCCTCATTCTGATCCAAGATTATTATTACTGGATTATTATTACCAAGATTCAAAGTCATTGCAGGATTTTTGCAATGCACATCTACTATCTTTTTGTCAACTATGATGTAATTTCTGCAGCATGTTCTTCGTTGATGACAGTTAAAAATGGTTTAGTTAATCTGTTTGGGAATTTGACCATTTTTTATTACAGCATTCTGCTAATAGTGCTCATACCCAGATAACTCTTTAACCAAAGGTTGTAACCTTTAACAAAATCTAATAACTGGTTTTATATCCTATTCAAGTAAAAAGGATATTTATATGATTGGTTGATTTAAATATATTAATGCATCAATCAAATAAAGTATATAACTCTATATTGATCAGTTTGTACTTTGTACATTCTATTTAACTTACGTAGGTTTGGATAATTCTAAAAAAGATGGTATTATTAAACCGGTTTAATTATACCACCTTTTTTAGTATTATCATGGGGCCTAATTACATAATTATCAAGTGCCAGACAAAGAGAGCATATTATTATAATTTTTTGTGTCATTTCTAATTCTAAATTAACATATGTTATTCGTGAATTGTGAAATATCATATGTCATTTTTAGAACTAGTTCAATTAAAAAAGCAAAAATACAAAAATCAAAGATCTTAACCCCATTGATCACTTGTACAAAATTCCGGACAAAAGAAAAAACAAAAATTTTTTTAGTAAAAGACAAAGCAACTATCAAGACTGGTTTTTATAAAGGTCAACTCTTTCCCTACTTTAGAGGGACTCCTTTATATATTCGGCAAGCAAGCCAGAAGCGTCGGTTGTGCAAGATAACTGGCTGTGTAGGTGCCCTTGGTACAAGAAATTCTGGTAGAAGTTTTCTTTCGTCGACGAAGGTTTTTATAGTTTGGCTAGACGGTGAACTAAAAAATGAGTTTTCAACACACTCTCTAAGGATTTTGTGTACAAGAACATATTTGACCATATACCTACTATCATATTCTCGCTTGAAGTCTTTTTTTCTGGAATTTGGGATGAAAAGTGGGAAATTCGGCGTACCTCTCTAAAAGATCGGCATTGTTGTTCCTATCCTAATCAGGAAGAAGGTATGCAAGGTGTAAACAGGAACGGACGCATAATGAAATGTGGCGCAGTGGAGTTGGCTGATCTATGGAAAATAAATTCTAGAATTTTCTTTTTCTTACATGTACATATAATACTTAGGCAAGGCGGTTCCTTGCACAGTATTATATAATTTTTACCATTAGGCACAAACGTAAATAGTGCTATCATAGCCGTTTACTTTTTGTTTTCCTCTCCTTTCTTCTACTTTTATTTTGTTTTATTTTGGTCTTTCGATTAGGTAGTGTAGTATTTCCACCCTTTATATTTTCCTTTATTTTCGTTATATATTTGTTTTTTCTAGTAGAATCCTGCTACTCTGGAAGATAGGAGAAGAGGGTTAAGAAGTAGGCGATGATGATAGGCAACAAACTCCAACTCAGTGATGTGGAAATTCTAATTGTAACGACATGAGAGTTTGCGTTAAGAGAAAAGTTTGGTATAGCAGGTCACTTTTAAGGATCCTTAGGACACCTGGATGGGTCACACTTTAGATTTTAGCTAAATGTAGTTTTAGCAGTTCAGTGTGCACTGGTGTTGCATAGTTGATATTTAATAAAGTTGTGGCATGATTGCCGAATTTAAAAAAAAAAAAAAAAATCAAAAATAATACAATTTTTGTAATTAACTCTTTCCGATGATCCCTCTACCAAATTTTCCAAGAACTCAGACCTACGAAAACTATGCAGTTAACATATTTATATACAACAAAACTCTACTAAAGCTGCTGTTGGGTACAAAGTCCATTCACTGTATGTTCTGCGACTGAAATAGAGATAAAAAAGAACAGCAAACTTAAAAGTGAGGCACCTTGGCGGGCTTGGGTACTATTGAGCAAAGAGGTAACAGAGAAACTCTGGAGCTTTGTCAAGGTCTATGAATATGAAAATAGAAGTAGATACTTGGTTAGATATGTTATTCTGTACAGCATAACTCTTACAACTCCTTTATTTTGGTACTCGTTTTCTGGTACTGCGACCATACACCCACTATCATATTCTCACTTAAAGTTTTTTTTTCTGAAATTATGGATGGAAAGTGGGAAATTTGGCGTACCCCCTCCAAAAGATCGGCATTGTTGTTTCTATCCTAATCGGGAAAAAGGCATGCAGATGAATAAACAGGAATGGATGTGTATTGAGACATGGCACATAGGTGTAGGCAGATCTGCGGAGATTAAATTCCAGATTGCTCTATTAGTTTCTTTTTTATATATAATACTTTGGCGAGGCGTTTTCTTGCACAGTGTTATATAATTTTTATCACTAGAATATTCTTGAATCTTCTTCTGTCTTTTTTCCTTTCTTTCTTTATTTTCTTTTTTTCTTTTCTTTTTTCTTCGAGTATATGTATGTCAGGCCATATTTTTTTTATGCTTTTTTCATCTTGTCCTTTTTTTATTTTGGTTTTTCGCTTAGGTTATGTAGTATTTCCCCTTTTATTCTCTTCTTCTTTTTTCGTTTCCCTTTTTACCCTTTCTTTCAATTTGTTTTTTTTCTTTTTTCTTTAGTTGTATAACGCAGATATTAGTTAGATAACTATTTTGCCAGGATCTAGGTGGAAGAAGTTTATAAGGAAAAAGGTGGTCATGATGAGCTGTGGAACTCAGCTAATGATCTAGCTATAGAGGGGTTTGGAAGAATCCTGGCAATAGTGAAGCTAATTCTACTCTGGCAGGTCACAGACAGGTGCTTTTAAGTAACCGGACGAGCTGTTTTTTAGATGTAAGGCTAGAAGAAGCCGGGGAGTAGTAATAGCATTTGATAATATAACTAACCCACTATTATGAATAAAAAATAGCATGATCACCAGGCTAATATTAAAAAAAAAAAAAAGTGAAAATAATAATAATAATAATGTAAAAAAATTAAATAAATTAAATAAATAAAAGTGAATAAAAATGAATCACTATCTGCTTACCTAAATATTTAATATTAGCTATCTTTTAATACATTAAAAGAATATATTCGAAAAATGACGTGAAACAATAATAGTATAGAATTATCCTTTTATTATGCAAAGTTCAACTTACATTTTTCTTATTGTATTCCATACTGTGTAATGCATATAATAGAAAAATAAAAATAAGTATTTACTATACAAGTATATATTTATATATATAATATAATATTTATTATTATACTTACAAAAAACTGAAAGCCAGTATAATTAAAGTCTAATTGATTTGAATTGACCTATTAATAAATATAATAAACAAATGAAATATGGTTTAAAATTATGTTCTTATTTAAAATACATAAAATGCATTAAATTTATAATGTAGACAAGTTTTATACCAGGTGATGCTAAATATAAATAAAATACAAATTAATATATTTATTATAATTGTACTTTACCTATATTATCCTATATTATATCTTAAGTTAACCGGATACCTCAATAATTTATCTGTTTATCAATTTTATAATATAGGTATCCGGATAGCCTAACAGTTAACCAGTTATTATACTCTAGGGTATGACCACTACCTGCCAAGTATAGAAACTCACAAATTCCTCTTTACCCTCTTTTAATTTTTGCTCTATCACCCGTGGATCAGTTATTAATTCTGGTTCTTTATACGACAAAGGATAATACCTTATAATATTGGTATAGCAAGATTTAATATCTATGGTAAAACTAGAACAAATATAATTTGAGGAGACAAAATTGTTGATAAATTTGATGATTAGGAGACATAAATTTACTTGCCAAGTTTTTTCAAAGATTTTTTCAAGGATTAATGAATACGGTAATATATATTTTGCAATATTATAACTAGAAATTTGAAAATAACGAATAAAAAGTAAACAATCTCGCAGAGTAGTCTTTAAGGTTATAAAATTTTCATAGGACCAATTTTCAATGTCTGAAGATAAAGTCAGATTTTGTGCAATCCTCTATTCGATGACATGATTCCAAATTTTGATGTCTTTTATTTGTAAATCATCACGTTTGATAAGTGAAATTAATGTGTTTTATAAATATATGCAAAATGTGAATGCAATTAGTGAGAATTTGTTTTAATTAAATGAGTCTTAAGACTTTCCACTAATTTTTTTAGAAGAAGCTCATCAGTGGCTTGAACAAGATCAAAAATAGACTGGTCATTAAGATTTTATAACAAAACAAAGTCACCATAAATATACCTATTTAATACTAATGCGTTTTCTCTCTCAGATCCAAGTTTTTCTAACTTTTTCAGTAAGGGTAAGACGTTATTAAATTCTGTGATAAAATATTTAAAAAAAGTTAAAATGAGAACTTTAAAGTAAAAAATTCTTTAATTTTTAAGTCTTATTTATTTTTTTCTAAAAAACTGATGTACCAACTTACAAACTAAACTCAATAGTCGCTAACTTAATAAAATTACTACCAACTTGGACGAAGTTTTAAATAAATCAGGGCAGACAGATACTGTAGAAACTGAACTAGGCAGGCTTCACTGTTATCTTCAAATGGTTTGGAAATTAATGATTTAGATGCTTTACTGGCTTGAAAAATTAAATTAACTATAAAAATAGTAAGTATATAACAAAGCAAAATTTAAAATAAAGGTTAAAAAAACCACCTTTTAATACTGCAAGGATTCTGCAGATTCTGAAACTACATATTCGAAAATACAGATTTCCAATCTTTGACTACATATAAAAGTCATACACAGTATGCTTAGTAGCCCGTATTAAATCTTGAGTAGTAGAAAAGGTGTTGAGTTTGAAACAAAAAAAAAGGTTTATATAACGATTAACTTATGCATTGTATATGTATTACAGTATTACTTGTTTGAATTTGCCCTCTAAATAAAGTTTTTTGAGATATTTGATCTATACTGATCTTTTTTTACAGAAGACGTGCAAAGAGTTAAAAAGCACTATAATATGTTTTAAAAAATTTTATTATATGAAACTACAAGTTGCCAATTGATGATATGGTTTTTTATAATAAGGGTTACATTAAAATTTTTTATATTGTATAATCTAGTGATCTTCAAGCCAATCAAATTGAATAACTACTATGCTGCAATATGGTATAGTAATAATTATTTTTACTGCACGTTTGTAAGGATGTTGTGAGGATGCAAAAGTATTCTCCTATAAATATATCAACTTTATACTACTAATACCAACTAAAACTACTCTAACTCAACCTTAATAATGGTAAAAGGCAATGATTGAAGTGTGGATTGACTTGGTTCGAGTAATTAGAATCGAAATAGAGCTCTAGATTAGGTCACGAGGCTCTAATATGAGATCACAGAATTTGGAATTTAACACGATATTACATATCAGTAAGTTATCGGTTTATAATAATAACAGTTTATTTATTTATATATTGGGGGTATTACTAACAACAATATTGGGGTATTGCTAACAATACTTCTACTCTAATTTTAAAAGTTATTGCTTTACTATATTGAACTCTATCTATATTGAACTTCATACTTAGTTTTCATTATCTGGGACATTAATATTGAGTCTGTTCTTTTTGAAGACCAAAAAACATCATATTTATACTTTTCATATTACTGCATCCCATTGCTAATACTATTAATATTCTAAGGTTTCAACAGGTTTTCTAGACTTGATATATTAAATATATTCAATATATTCGATATCATTTACATTCTTAAGATTCTTAATATCATTGATATCTTTAATATTTCTAATATCTTAGATTTATTTAGTATCCCTGATATCCTAAGTATATTAGATCATCAAATCGAGTTGGAAACAGGTAATTCACTTATTACAGTACTATACTAAGAATTTACAGTAAGTATAGGTACACTACATAATATTACTAAATATATATATTGGACTTACAATAGACAACTAAAAACAATAATTAATATAAAGTAATAATATACAAAGAAAATCGAGATCTTTTCCTTCTCACATTTCTCCCAACCTTAATTTTGAGTTTACAAGAAATTCAAGAAACAAATTTTTGAGTTGTACTAAGCAACCGACTACCTAGCAGAATTTAATTTAATGTCAGATTTCTGAAGTTTTGGGTATATTTTCTCCTGTTCATCTCTTTTGATGCCAATTCCATTTTGATAACAGTATTCATCTTTATGGATTGCTTTCTGGCTCTTCTCTTGAGTCTGCAACATATACAAAAATACACTATTATATCAACTTATCTAATATGCAATACAAACATTTCCTTCTTTCTTGCTATCATTCTTCTTTATTTAAGTAGTGTTCATTTTCTCTTTCTTGCTTTCTATTCAATGTGCCCTTCCTTGCACATTCCTGTTATGACCAACCTTCTCTTTCATCATGTTCACTGCTTCTAATGATTTCAGTTTTCTTTTCTTTTTCTTGTTTGATTTTGTTTCTTCTTTTGGATTTCTTGTGGCTTCTGTATCAATAATTCCACTGGGTGTGCTTTACTCTTGTAAATAGGGCCCACAACTAGCTCTATTCCATCCTTGTATTCATCACTACAGGTACAGTCAAAATCAACCTCTTCTTTTCAATCATCTTAAGTACTTTGAATAAATAGAGCCCCTCTGCTTGCCCAATTTCATTCTAACCAACCTATCTCTACCATCGGTCTGTTGAATCTTGTTTTAGATGAGTAACTTTGGATTAATTTGCTTTATTGTTGCAGAGTATATTGGGTGCTTTGTCTAGTTACTAACTCTTTTCCTTTATCTTATTAGGTGTGGTTTAAGTTCTTTGATCTCCAATATCACCAGGCAAGGGAAATAGAATTGCTGATTGGACTTCTGGGTTGTCATGGTTCTCAGGTTTTGGATAAATTTGATTCTATCGATCAAAGGTTTGACTAAATTCTGATAGCAGCTGGCTGTAGTCGGAGATTCACAACAAAAAAAATGAGTTTGATTTGTGCAAAATTATAAGAATCAATAGTTCTCCAAAAATAGGAAATCACGGGAGGTTGGGTATTGTTGATAGGTATTTTTAAGCAATGTTGAAGAGAATCAGTTAGAGTAATTATGTTTTTTTTTATCAGTTTTTACTAATATACTATTTTTTTAGAGCAGAATGACTTTTACCAGGATCGAATATCCGGAGTGGAGATTGATTTAACAATAAGTGTCAATTCTTTTTTCTACTAATTTTATTTGTATTCTGGCTGTGAGTAAGCATCTCTAACCAGATCTTATTTTTCTCCTTTTTAGGTTTAGTTTTAAACATAGAGTCTCTACTTTCGAGTGCACAGATTTTAGACTTGACATCCATTTTCAAATTGGTGTTTTTGGGTTCTTTTGGATTAGTTAGGTGAGACCGCTTTTCTTCTTCAGCTTTTTCTTTTTGAGCTTGTTAGTCATATGCTTTAATTCGTTTATTTTTTTGCTCCAGAATTTATAAGCTTTCTCAAGACCTTCTGCTGATTTTAGCTTTCGCTCTAGTGCCATTTTTTCAATTCCACTTCTATAACTATTAGCAACTTCTTGAACTTCAGTAAGTTTTTTTTGGATAGGTTTCTCTAGTTTACTAGCAGATTTCTGGAACTCACTGACTTTTTTTGTCCAGTTTTCACAGGCTAGATATAAAGCTTCTCCTTCTAGAGGTTATCCAGTATGATCCTTCTTTTCTTTATTTATATTATTATTTTTTACTAACATTTCTTAATCGATTTCAACTAGAGCTTTATTGCTTCCTGGTTAATGTTGATTTCGGCCTTGGGTTCATCTATAATCGGGGATCATGGATAATTTCTTTCTCTTCCTTCAAGGACCATTTCTGAATGATAGCGTCATATTCGGTGGCAAGTTTTGGAGGAGTTGATCCAGGTTGACCTTCTCTTCTTTAAACTTAAGATTATTACTTTTGAGAAGCTCTTCTTGCACCAAATACATATTACGAACTACAATTACTAGGTCTTTATTAGGTCAAGGCTTTTTTGAGGAAGTTTTAATCATAGGAGCTATTGGACTTTTCTTCTTTATAGTCGAGGTACAAATATATGAAGGCAGGTATACAATCGGCATACCTCTGTATTTTTATAGTCAGTAAGGTCTTCTAATATTTCAAGTACTAATTCCAGAGCCTAGGGAAGTTGCATATCATTGAAATAATCCTTCAAAGATTTCATTTACAATCTCATATTTGATAGCTTGGTTATCAGTTAGAGCTTCAGTTAAAGCAGTGCATAGTTCTAATTCTTTTACTTCTGGGTATTTACTAATTATATGCCTGTTTTGCTTGCAATAAGTGCACCAAGGTCTTTTTTGAAAAGTTTTTGCGATGTGGTTCATAATTCATATACTTTCTTTGAAATTGCCGTGGAAGGGTTTGGAACTGTTATTCCTTTTGGGATATCGGCAAGGTTTGGCTTGATAAATAGTGGATGCTCGATTTTGGTAATAATAATAAGAATCCATTTTGTATAGTAGCTCATATTTCACAGTTCAGGTTAATACTATTGAAGAATTTTTAAAAAAATTTTGTTGCTTTTTGAGAACATAAATTTATAATTTTATGTTCTTTAAAAAAATTTACTGTCCATTATAATAATTTTTTTAAAAATAAAATTTTTAAAATGATATAATATTTATAATAAGAGTAAATCTATTTGTTACTGNTATGTTCTTTAAAAAAATTTACTGTCCATTATAATTTAATCAATAAAAATAAAATTTTTAAAATGATATAATATTTATAATAAGAGTAAATCTATTTGTTACTGGCAGTGACAATCTCATGCCATCGTGCCAATAAGAATCAAGATTAGGTGTAATATTACATCTGATTGTATAACATGAAAATGAAGTGAAAAACACTGTTTTCAAAAATATCTCGATAGCTGAAAATTTTGACTATGAAACCACCCTTTATTCTAGCAAAAAAAAGTTTTCATGAAATTTTGCTATATAGTTACCTCTAATCCTAACCCTAACCCGAACCCGAACCCTAACAAAAATAGCGTTTATATTTGTTTTGATTGTACATTACACAGGAGCGTGTCACTGCCGGTGACAAGCACTTTTTTCTTATAATAAATTCATTTATTATAATTTTTAAAATATAAAATACTGCATTAACTAGTAAATAAACTAAATTGAAAATGAGAAAAATTGGTTCAAAAACTATAAGCATGTTGAAATTTTATTTTTTATAAGAAGAACTATTAACTTTGATAATTAAGCAACCTAAATTTCTAACTCTAATAGTTCAATCACTAATAGTTACTATATTAGTTTTATAGTAATTATTGTAAGAATTCTATTATTGTATTTACAATAATAAATATACTATAATATACTGTACTATTGTCTGTTTATATTCATATAATACTAGTAATGATTACTAGTAGTAATAAATAGCAAACTTCTTAATTTTATATATATCTTATAAGAACATAAATTATAAATTTTATATTTTTAGTTTGTTCTCAAAAGAGAACTTTATTTTTAAACATAGTGTTCTCAGATTTTTTTAAATGTTCTTGAGAACATTGAGAACAATAAATATTCTTCACTGGTTGATGCTATATGAATTATTCATCTTATAGTCACTACCAAATGTAAGGTTGCAGAACATACTCTCCTTATAAATATATCAACTTTATACTACTAATACCAACTAAAACTAGCTAACTCAACACTAATAATGGTAAAAGGCAATGATTGAGGCATGAATTAACTTGGTCTAAGTAATTAGGATCGAAATAGAGCTCTATATTAGATTACGAGGCTCTAAAATGAGATCATAGGATCTGGACTTTTAACACGATATTACATATCAGTAGGTTATCAGGTTATAATAATAATAGTTTATTTATTTATATATCAGAGATTATTAATAAAACCACTTCTATTCTAATGTCGAAGGTTATTGCTTTACTACATTGAACTCTATCTATATCAAACTTTGTACTTACCTGGAACATTAATATCGAGCCTGTCCTTTTTGAAAACCAAATAGATATCATATTTATACTTTTTATATTACTGCATCCCATCACTAATGCTATTAACTTTCCAAGGTTTTAACAGGTTTTTTAGACTCGATATATCAAATATATTTGATATATTCGATATCGTTGACATCCTTAAGATTTTTAATATTGTTAATATCTTTAATATCTTCAATATTTCTAATATCTTAGATATATTTAGTATCCCTGATATCCTAAGTATATCAGATTATCAAATCGAGTTGGGAACAGGTAATTCACTTATTTTAGTACTATACTAAGAATTTATAGTGGACCAGAACAATTGAAACCTGTTTGGCAAGTCCTGAGCAAGGAGGTAAGTAAGATCTTCCAACGGGACTACAAAGACTGAAATTTCGACTGGAAACCGAAGAACCGGATGGAAAAAGCCTATGGCTAGAGGTGATACCAACCTAGCCACCAGAGTCGTACCAGAGGAAAAGGTCCTATGTTTTAGAATTAGGTACCAAGGAGAGGGATTCTGTCAGGCACATAAAGCTGGACTGACCAATTCTTCTGGGCTAACTAGTTTGGTAGTTTGTGAGGGATCGGTAAAGGTTGGAAGAAGGTCGGATGTGAGTACTGGGGATCGGAATGAACCTGTAAGGGCAAACAGAACTTACTAGCCAATAAGAGGTGGAAGCATGGAGGCATGTACATGTCAAAACCCAACGGGCTCTGGGTGTACCCATATTGGAGTCTTTGGACGCTAAAAAGTGCTAGGACCACCAATACGGGTATAGCTAGTACAAGTGCATATAGTGGTAACAGGGTCCCCTGAGCCTCATGATGCGTCCAACTATATCTAGTACTCAAAGCATTTGCGAAACAAGCCCAGTTACATTGTCACCACAAAGGGAAGTACAGTCATTCACACATTACCGAATTCAGAATGTTAAATCCTGGGCCCCAAAGTTGCAGGAATCTGGCTAGCTGTGGGAGCATGCAGGCTTGAGATACTACCCAATGGTAGGACAGCTACATGGCTTGAAATATGAACTTCTGAGAAGTACACTAGTAGGGTTCTCAGGTACACCAATCTGGAAGCACAAAGCGCCTACCTGGCAACGTACACCAAATTGGAAGTAATGATACTAGGTAGTGTGAATAAAGTGGCAGAAATGTAAATACCAATTGTTGGTTGGAGAGGGATGTACAAGCCAGGTCAGTCATATAAATGGGAATACGAAGGCTCTGGTGGGTTTTAGCTGTGGATAAATAGTTGTATTACCTAAAGTCCTAGTTCTATTACTTGTATATAATATGTATGTACTTCAGCAATATGTTAACTTATTTAAGTATTAATAAAAGTTTGGGGCAGGAGCTACACCTAGGGTTCCTCCTAATATAAAAAAAAAGAATTTACAGTACAATTTTTGGGGGTATAGGTACACTACATAATATTACTAAATATACACGGAGTTGGGCAACTGGACAATTGGACAATTGTAAATTTGTCCAGTGTCCAGTGTTTTAATTGTCCAGTGAGAAGCAATGGATTAAGAAAATTAATCACTAGACAACAAAAATTAAAAAAATTATAATTTTTAAAATTTTAAACAAAAAAAATTAAATAAACTAGATAATTAACCAATTCTGTTAAAATCGATAACTTAAAAAAATTAATTTATTAAGCCTGTTCCTGCTATATAATATAATATTTATAATGTTTTTAAGCCTGATATCTCTCAAAACCTGCTTGCCATGCATATTGCTTTGGGAGGTTAACATCATTTGAAATACTATCCTTTACAATTGCAAGCAAATTGGTTGCATATAGATATCTTATTTAGTTAAATACAGTATTATATGGCCAACATATTTATTACTTATTAATTTTTTCAAATGTACTGTATGTGCTAACAGAATTTTTGACTAATATACAATAATTAAACTAAATTTTAAAATTAAATAAGAATAATATTAAATTAAATCAAAGATATAGTGAATTATTATAAAATTTTAACTACATTTTTAAGAATTAGCTAGAGCAATCCTCTGGGAGTACTAGTTATCTGACCAGATATGTTGTGCTTTGACTAATTTATTTATTTATTGAATTTTTTTATAAATATATCACTGAACACTGGACATGCACTGGACATTATACAGTACTGGACAATTTGGAAACATCCAGTGTCCAGTGTAAAAGCACTGGATATACAGCTTGCCCAACCCTGAATATACATATTAGGCTTACAATAGACAACTAAAAATGATAATTAATATAGAGTAATAATATAAAAAGAAAATTGGGGCCATTTTTCCTTCTCACAACGTGCAAGAATGCTAGTATATTTAAAATTTGATAAAAAATTGCAGAGTTGCAAAATCATAACCACAGGTTATACAGGTTTTTAACCTGAAATGCCCATAAAAATTATGTAAGTATATACTGATCATTTAACAATAACTTAATTGTATTGCTAACAAAATATCTATAGTAAGCACTATGCCAAACTTAGAAATTCAAGTAATTCAAAAAAATTAATTTGTTATAAGCCTTTATTGAAAGCATGTATGTATTTATATGCTAAAAAATACAAGTTTCATTCAACAAAAATATATATATATTATCAATATATAATAAGTAAACAACAATATTTATAGTATATATCAAACTAACTAATTACTATATTTAATAACTCCAGACTTTACTTATCCTTAAATAATTTTTCTGTTTTTGGTTTTGCATGTTAGTGTTATGCAGCTATCTTATTTTACTATGTATGGTAATATATACAGCTCCTGTTTGGTATATGGATCATGAATTAATCATTGAGACATATAATTATTTATTTTTAAATGTCGTAATATATTCATCATAATTCTTAATTGATCTATCACTATGAATTTATAATCAGTTGTCATTCATTTATATATTTTTTTAAAAACAATCAACTTTCGATAGCTACGCACACTTTGTATTTTTGGATACATGTCATTCACCAACAATTATTTCACAAACAGCTCATCACACCAGTGACAATTTACTAAAATAATCCCCTGTCGCACTAAGTGTCACTCATGATCACCTTCATCATTATTTTTTACACGTGATTAACCATATTTATAATAATCATATTGTGACCGGGAATCTTCTTACGAAAGATTCCCAGTCTCATATTGATCATCAGGAAACTCTAATTTTTAATTCTTAATTTTTATTTGAATCATTTTCTTTTTTGTATTTTTCATGTTTTATCTAAAGAACTTTAAAAGCCAAAGTAAATAGGTACATTAAAATGAAGCTAAAAAAGGCATGATATGAGCAAAGTGAAAGTAAAAGTTTGAAAAAAGTTAAACGTAGAAGTAAAAAGCAAAGGTGATAAAAAGATAAAATCAATAAAAATGATGTAAATAAAAAAAAATAAATAAATAAAGCGAAGCACAAAAGTTAGTAAAGCACAATATGAATATAAATATAGAACATGTGTAAAAATAATGGTATAGTAGTCTGATTAACATCTAGTGATATGCTCCTGGGAATTATTTATTTATTTCTTGTGAAGAAATTATAACAGAGTTTACTAATGATAATAGTACGTGGATGGCCCTTCAGGCCATCCATGTGCTATGATCATCAGTAAACTCCATTATAATTTCTACTCCCCAGGAAATAAGTAATACATATATAACTGCAACTAATAAACCACTAACCCTAACTCTGTATGATGTTGGCTAAGTGAACTTTTAGTGAAATGATTGTCAGTGAAGTGACCAGCACTGGTGTTTTTAAAATTTAAAAAATTAACTTCTGTTTATTATGTGCACTTTGTTTCTTTTTAACTAGATTGAGATATGAACAATATTAATAACATACATTAGTGAGTCACATATGTGTATTGCCAGAATAGTAAGGTTTATAATAGTAAATCATGATAGAAACTATAATAATTTTTAAAATGAACTAACTACATATTGTGATTATTAGAATAATGAGCAAGTTTTGTATGAGAATTTTTTATAGTAATTCTTAATAGAATCACAGTAATTTTGTTGCAAACACAACCTTAAAACATATAATATGCCAAGTAAATTTGTAACAAAATTTTTATAGTAATTCACGATAGAAATTCTAATATATACTAATTTATCTTTTTATCATTACTGATATAAACTACAATGGCTTATCCATAATTACATGATGCACATTGTGAGAGTAGTTGGTATTGGGTATATGGCTAAAAACTACTAACAACACCACTATCCAATCAAACCAAACCAATATCTTTAAAGCATCAAGACCTTTGAACCTTGAATTGGTGGGCAAAAATGGGGTATGGTTAATATGATCCAGGTCTCGAGGTTCTTTTAGGGTCTTGTCGCTATGTGGTCAAACTAGGATAAGTATTTTTAGATTTCTTGTGAATAATCTTCTGTTGGTATAATAATTTATCCGATAAGCCGGGTAAACTAATAATACCCCCCGGTAATGATTTTCTCGACGGATCCAATCTCTAATATAATACGTTGTATCAACTAAATTTACACAGTTTTTTTATTAATATATTCAATAATGCAATTGGTTTTAATAAAAACAATCATTAGATAAATAGTTATTATATAAATCTCATATTTTGATTAGTTAGTACTAAGTCGTCTTAAGTTATGGGCTTTCTCATAAGTTATTACGTAATTGGTAGAATTTCTAAGCAGGGAATTTATTTGACTTAGTTAATTCTCCTCCAAAATCAATTGATTAGTAATATATTTTATTTATGGAATTTGCTTATGCTGAATGATAACTATTCAAGGATTTGAAATATATAATGTAATAAATACGCAAATTTATGTTCCCCAATTTCGAGAATCTTCTTCCATTTGATGACCCTCGGTCTTCATAAAATAAACAAAAAAGTTCTATTATTTCCGCGGTTTATTGGGGGGACACCAATCCGGTACCGCTTACTTCATCGTTGCGATTAACGATTGTTAATTTTATGATTAATTGTTAATCATAAATATCAGATATTACACCAAATTTTTATGTAATATAATAATCAACCGTAATAATCAATACATCAAAATATATAGTGATTAGGTATGCGCTTAACTAGATTATCAACTTTTTATTGTGTATGGGTTAAATCTTGTAATTTTCGAGCTTATGTTATCCTTGTGAAGGAGATCTTCAGCCAAAATTTCAGTAATTCTAAGAAAGGAAATTCTCATCAATAATACTGTCACGGTTCTCGTGACTTAGATTAAGGCTTAGATAGAATTTTGGGTTATTCTTTTATTATAATTTTTGTAACGTTTTATTTTTTTGTTTATTTGTTTATTTTCCTTATTTGAATGACATGTGAGGACACGAAGTGTAAAGTGTTGGTTAAACCGGAAATTGTTGATCCCTGGTACCGGTAAGCCATGAGTTATCGTCATCATGGCTTATATGAATGATGTAGAGAGTCTTTAATTATGTTGGAGCATTAATGCTCGCGGGCCAGAAGCACGAATGCTTCAAAGCCTTAAGGGCATAGAGTATCGCGAGAGATATGTTTCGCAGTAACTTATAGTAACTTAAAATGTATTTAAGGACCTTCATTTCGCGATAATAAAGTTTTCTCAGACTTCGATGTCTTTAAATAAGCTTAATTAAAGTTTAAGAATCGATTTCTCAATGAGTTAAATTGTATTAGAAAGACTATTATTAACTAATACATTATTTATTTAATTTTCCCTAACATTTTATTTAATCATCGCTATTAATAATTTTATCCACCGTTTTCTTTAATTACTACTTTTTATCCCACCCTTAAACGTCATTGACAACATTTAAAAATTTTTATTCTTATTTTCGCGTCACATTCCTTAAATCACATATATCGATCACCTCCGCAATTAAATTGACTGCATCGCCTTCGGTTTGATCGAATTCACTGATCACCGGAATTAAATATAAGGATTTTGTGGCCGTATATCACGTGCTTACCCGTTCAACGACTATTATTATATAATTCCCGTTTAATATTGGAGCTAAATTAGCATTTGGTGAATAACGCTCTCCCAAAACAATAGTAACAATACATACCAGGATCGTAGTGGAATGAAGTGTATGGTTCAATTCGAGTTTGCTTCAATTATTGAAAAATTTTCATGCTGTAATTTTCTACAGTACATCCGTTAAGGTGGAAATTGATATGCTTGTTTGATAAAATATCAATTAATAATTGGTGCTGTAATTCAAATTATATATTTTTAGTAAAGCAGTAATTGTAGTAATATTTACATGTAGTAACATTTTATATAATTATTATTCGGGTCGTAACTTGACTTCTAGATTTCTTTTTTTTTTATTGTAATTAATCGTAAAAGCTTTTTATTTTTTTTAATAATTAAAAAATTCAAAAGTTATCTCAAAAAAAATGGTAAAGATTTTTTAATAATCCGCTTTTGTTTCAGTATAAAGTTAATGATATAACTATATATTTGAACCTTGAAGTTTTTTACTATGTTATTAATTTTTTTTAACCTCTCAAAGAGAAATATATTATGGAGTATTTTTAACCAACGTTTAGGAGAATAAGTAATAATTATATTACACATGTATGATATATAATTTTATTAGAAAAATTTTTAATCATGCCTGAACCTAATTCCCACAACTTCTAATTGGATGTATGAAAATGGTATTTCTATTTGACAAATTAGATTGCGCTACTTTTCACTGTTAATTAAATTACAAGATCCGATGTAACATAAAATGATGAGATTTCAAAAATCGTCTGTATCCTTTAATTTTTTGATTGTGAACCCACCTTTCGTGCCAATTAAAAATTTACTTCGTAAGATTTATGTCTTATTTTGTTTAATACCTGGAGTAATAATGTGTATTATAGTTTTAATATGAATTTTTTCGTATTTGATTTATACAGTCATGATAT
The DNA here is from genome assembly GCA_003550325.1 of Gigaspora rosea. Lineage (NCBI taxonomy): Eukaryota > Fungi > Glomeromycota > Glomeromycetes > Diversisporales > Gigasporaceae > Gigaspora > Gigaspora rosea. Next base: position 582,013 of record QKWP01000016.1, on the reverse strand, counting down.
CAATTTCGTCCGACAGAAACTAGATGGAAATTTAGTAAACTTAAAAAACTACTAGCCAATACCTGCTTTTAGATTAAAATAGGTATAGCCCCACCAATGCTCTATTTGAACAAACATGAGTACTCGCCCTAACCAACCTTTGAATTAAATTTTAACACATCGGAAAAATTGAATACTTATTATTTGTTTGGTACATGTATATAAACTTAATCGATACGTGTCGTAGACTTTTTTAAAAAGAAAAGTGTTTACTAGTTAAATATACAAAACTTGAAGTATATGTCTATTCTATTGATCTAAATGCCTACATTTACGTTATAAATCTATTCTATCTATTATTTACGTTTTAATGTGTTTGTGTGTTATACGTTTTAACTGTGTTGTGTGTTATAAATAGCTATTTACTGATTAAATGTTTACATTAATGCTTTAAATGTATTGAATGTTGAACGAAATCTTTGTTTAAAAAAAAAAATAATAATAAAATTTAAAAATAATCTATCATAAATATCTCGTTTTAGATGCGTAGATATAAAAATATTATAACTTAAAATTTGTATCCCGTGCCAAACATGGAATATAACCTTAAAATGCTTAAAATTTCTTACGATAAAGTGATTATTAGTACATATATTTTTGCTTATTATAATGAATGTTCCTGAAAATAGCGCTACCTAGACTATGACAGAATTTCTGTATCTTAAAATCCATTAAAGGATTCAAGCATTAGATCGAATTTACGTATTATTGGACAGTAATGAAGGTGTAATGGAAATTCTGTAGCATAATCAGAATTTAAATATCTTGAGTTTTTAACATATCTGAATAGAGATTAAAAGCATCGTTAAATTCGTTCTCTGCTGTATTGGGCAAATATTTGTAGAAGAAATTCATTATATCTGAGTTCTTTTTTAACTTAGCAGGATTCAATGTTTCAATTAAACATCTACGTAAGAAGTAATCTCGTGGTTCTTGCTTAATTTCCGCAAATGAATCTATTAAGATAATCCCAATATCGTCTAACCGACTTTCAAAACGGTGGAATATATCGATAATAATACCATAATTTAATTGAAAACCTAGATCAATTAATTCAGTAAGTCTCGCCTTAACAGCTTTAGTATCAGGTTTAGACCACTCAGGAGGTTGTGATGGTGGAAATAGAATTAAAAGTGCTCCTTGCATCACAAGATCATTAACATCCTCACAAATTTCAAAATATCCGATTTCTTTCCATAGAAGTACTAAGTCTTTGCGAATCAAGATTGATCTCGCAATTACATTAAGTTGTCGGTTATTTTCATGTCCATCGATTGGTGGATACTCTTCTGGTGAATTAATTTGAGTATCACTAGACTTTCTTGGTGGGAACGGTACAAATTTCTTGAATGAAATTAGATCCTTGATTATCTCATAATTTTTTTCTAAAACAGTTTGTGCATAATTAATAGTATGGGGTCCTCCAGAAAGAAAATGAAAAAGCTCCATATCATTGCCTTTTAAATACAAGTCAGCATTGAATTGATTATAAGCTTCTGTTAATAAAAACATATAAACAGTGGTTGGCAAATTACTAGCCCAAGGTATTATTTTTTGTTGCAAAGTCCTAATCCTACCAATATCTGTTTGTCCTATACTATGAGCAATCTTTAATTCGATAAGTTTTTGATCATAGCTACCGTAATGAATAAGAAGACGCTGTGCAAAATATCTTGAAAGAATTCCACCTTTGGTAATAATAGCTCGTGCCACTTCGACAGAGATGAACGTTGGTCCTAATCTAATAGCATAAAAAAGGCAACGGGCTCTTCCAAACTGAAAAATAATCCATTCTGCCTTTGCCTGAGAGTCTTTACATATAAAAGACCATCTCTTACAACTTACGATTAAACTAGTAGGATTTTTAATAAATTTAAAGATATTTATCATAGTTTCATCAGGCAATTCATGCTGAAAATAATTTGTCTTTGGAGGCTTTGAAGTTGTCTAATAATAAAAGAAACCGCGTTAGTATGCTTTATTGGAACTCTGTTATAGAAATTCATTATACCGTTAAGGAGAGATTTCCGCTAAGTGTAAAATACTGAAACTGCTCTAAAATTCATTTAATCATTGATTGTCTTTGAGTGATCATGTGAAAAGAATCTTACGACAAAATCTCTACCACCCAACATTTCATACTGTTGTACCTAGTAGTTACATGTGATTATTCACCACGCAATAATTAGGCTCTATAAGTGCATTTAGTGTGACTTTCCCTTTATAAGTGCACGTTGTTTGATCAGTAATAAAAGTGATCTGAAATTTATTTAGATCAAATTATGTCTTTTTCTTCATAAGAGTGATATTGTTGCATCCAAAGTAATGTTTTATCTATAATAGCTACTTTATATATTTGAAATACTTAATTTAAATATCCAATGATGCAACTTTAGATAGATATCTGAAATGGTTATTTTATATAATTATAGTAACGACTTCAGAAATCTGAAGAATCCACTTTATATATCTAAAGTAGTCACTTCAGATATTAAAAGTAGCCACTTTAGAAATTTGAAATAGCTCATATAGTAAAGCATGGGTCCCTAAAATCGTGTCATAAGTTTGTCAACGTAATGACAAAGTAATCATTATTATGAAATCAGAAGACTTTATTTCAATCACTTTGTGAATTAGTTTCTAACCTTTTATAGGAATGTCATTGTGTCCTTTGATTAGAATTTTTTTCAAATTTAATGCTCATGAGAATATTTCGGAATTTTACTCTTTTTTCTGAATATTTCGGAGTTTGGCTCACTTATGCTGGCTTACTTTCGTATAAAAAAGCACATAACTAGTATTGATGTTTTTTGTGAGCAATAATGAAATTAGGCCAGTGAATATGAACTACATGTGGTGTGCTTAGTCAGTTCAAGGATGTGTTTCAGGGTAATTTGTTTTATTTGTTCGTCATGCTCGACTTGGTAAAGGCTGGCTCATCGGCCCTCCTACCCACCTCTATCGAGTGAACGGCGACTTGGGATAATGCAAAGACCATTATGGGACTTGGTGATATCGATAATCGGCGGTTTTGTTCTGATGTACAATAGCATTGAAAAGATCGATTTCAGGTGTGTATACTGCGAAATCAATGCTCTTTATATCACTATGTAAATTCCAAAGTTTCTTTTCTTGTAGGGTTACATTAATTGTTCGCAGTAAGGCCCGAAGGATAGCATTGGCAGTTTGGTTTTGGTGTAGTAGTGGCATTAATGTTCGAGACTGTAATGAGGTAATTTCTCCATATTGAGTTGTGTGACCATTAGGACTATCAGCTATAGTCTAAAAGGTTTATAGTCAATAAGGTTTGTGACAGTAGCTTTAGGACGGTTAGGAGCTATATCTGTCATGATAACGAACTTATTCCCACATTATTTTCTTCGTTATAGTAGTAAAGTCTCTGATTGAGCAATGATAATATATAGTCGTGCAGTTTGATAACAATCTTGTGATTGTGTAGGCAAATTGCGATTTATATTTGATTAAAAACAAATTCTTTTTGTAAATAAAATAAACCATGTGTCTCTCGCATCTGATCATCTTTTTACAGTATTACTAAACCTGATTTAGAGAATCAATTCCTGTTTCAAAATTTTTTCAAAATAACACACATGTGCACTACATGTGCGCACTAAATAATTCAAATTAGCGCTATATGCAACATACAATATAGAGGAAAGATGACAATACTTGTAGATTTTGCAATGGTGCTGCGCTTTTATCATGTCAGATTTAATTCGAATGTAATATTTTAAAATTGATGCTGCAAATTCGCCCTGCTAAATTTTTAAAGAATCCTGATAAAGCCACACAAAGTTAATTTTTCGTTTTGCATTACATGGGTTTCAAAATTCCCGGTCGGTTGGTCGGATTTTTTTTTATTAATCTATCATAAATTAATACTGTAGTCAAATGTTGGCAGTCAGATTTTTCTATAGTATCTTATCTATCGGACAATTTCGGAGCCTTAAGGTCTCCGTCGGGTGATACCGGAATAGTTTATGGAAAGCAAAAATAGAATACAGAGGAGTTATTCATATATTTGAGCCCAAATTTAAGCGTGCATTTAGAGAGGGTGTGCACTTATAGAGGGTACACTTAGGGAGAGTTCTCCGTAATTGGAACACTTGGGACTTAAAAAAAATTTGGAAAAATTGACAAAATGGGTCGGCGGGTAATGCAAAACGAAATTTTAACTTGCGTGGCCTAATGTTAAACGTTGCATCAAATCTCTCCTTATGAAAAAAATACCTTAAGCATTTTGCTGTAATTGTATGTCACGTACGAGGAGATTTATCTTTTAAATAAAAAAATTTTATTAGACTTATTTATGTACTGATTGTTATCATTATATCTGCTAATTTTTGATAATAACGGTGTTTGCCTGGTCTTTTCGCCAACATGAATATTAAAATAAATTATTACGTAATTGGTATAATTTCTAAGCAATAAAATTATGCACTCAAGGGGAATTTATTTAGCTTAGGTAATCCCACTCTAAAATTAATTGATAAGTAGTATATTTTATTTATGGGATTCATCCTTCCACTTGATGACCGACCCTCGGTCTTCATATAATGAAAAGAGGTTCCATTGTTTCCGCGGTTTATTGGGAAACACCAATCCGTTACCGCTTATTTCATCGTAGAGATTAACGATTGTTAATATGTATAATCGATTATTAATCATAAATATTGCCACAAAATTATTTACGTAATATAATAATAAACAATTAGTAATAATACATCAAAATAAATAGTGATTAGGTACGCGCGTAACTAGATCGTATCAACATTTTATCGTGTATGGGTTAAATCTTGAAAATTTCGTGCTTTATCATCCTTGTCAGCCAAAATTTCAGTATTTCTAAGAAAGGAAATTCTCATTAATCGTACATTCCAGGATCGCAGGATTGAAGTGTATGGTTCAATTCGATTTTGATTCAGTAATTAAAAATATTCATGACGTAATGTTTTACACTTATAAAGATATGCTTAATTGATGAGATATCAATTAATCATTGGTGCTGAAATTCAAATATATTTGTAGTAATGTAGTGGTCATTTATTACATAATTGTAATTTGTTGTAATATTTACATGTAAAAATAGCATATATTGCTTCATTATAACGCACATGCGCGTCCTGAAACAGCGCACACCCCTTATATGGTTAACAGTTAATGTAATAAATTTTACGGAGTTCATTATATTTAGTAATAAGTGAATAAACACTTTGTAATCATCCAATTCCGTCTTGAAACAATACAGGCATTTTCGTTCCAAGTGCATAGTTCCATAGAATAATACATAAAAGCACATTCCGATAGTATTGCCTATTTCTAGAGCATAACACGAATTCAAAGGTTTTATGATATGTATGGGCAACTCTTATTGGTAAGCTATATGGCGTTTTTGCCTTGAATACGACACTAATTTTTTAGAGAATACATCTATGTACTGTACACTATAATTAGTTCACGGTATTTTTAAAAAACAATATAAATATTGAAATCATGTAAAACAAATGACGATCATTTCGATTTTGGTTACATAAGAGAGTTAGTGTTAAAGTAATGTAGGGATTTAAATAAGAAAATACACTAAATTTCACAAGCAAATTATTTTGTTAGAACACAGAAGTTAGTTTCATAAGCGAGCTTTAATTTTTAATTTAATGTTACACGCGTAAATTTGGCATGACAGGCCAATAAATTCAATACGTGATAGTGTTTACAGCGCACTAAAAATCTTTGAACTCATATAAGTTAAAGTTAGGGCCTATGCTGGAGTTAGGTTTAGAGGTTCTCTAAATAAAATTTCTCAAGAAAATTTTTTTGTTGAGCACGAAAAGTGGTTTTTAATGCAAATTTTCGTGATATTGGGATTTCTGAAAAAGCGAACGTTTTGTTTTGATCTTCCTGATTGTGTTACGTTGCATAAAAACGAAGATTCTCACGTGATGGTGAAACTTTGACGGCTGGCATTTTACTTATTTGCGCTGGCAATATAAAAGCCGATTTTGTAAATAAACTAAGTGTGTTAGATAAAAATTTAGGGTTAGACCTTAATGTTAGAGGCTATAGGGTTAGAGCAGTGACACGGAAAAATTTGGATCCAAAAATTTCCAAAATTTTTCCAAATTTTGGTACAAAATCCAAATTTTGGTCAAATTTTTGATGAATTTTCTGGTTTCATGTGTCTAACCTATAAAAATAAAGTATTTGGGAACCCGGAAAATGGTAGGCCCAAAATTTTAGATAAAGTCTGTCGGAATGTTTCGGAATTAAAATTTTATCCAAATATTATCCAAATATCAGTCTATTTTTAAATTTTTTACCCAAATTTTCCGAAATTTTCCGTGTCCCTGGGTTAGAGTGATGTTTACTATATGTAAAATTCCTGTCATTTTTAATTAGTCACAAAGATCGATTTAAACATTAGTTTTTGCATATTTTCGCTTTTGTCTTTTGCGCGTGTTGGGATTCTTCGTCGGACTGATCCGGAATAGTCAAATTTTGCACTCTTCGATTGGCTATTTCCTCTCAAGGAGTTTGCATTACCCGCGCAAATAAGTGAAGATGTGCGATGCTGGTGTAGTTAATAAAAACTTACGATTGGCAATCACATGAAATTTAATATCATTATTATTGGTTATACAGAGAACGCTCCCTAAGTGAACGCTCTAGGGACTAAATTTTCATGACGTGCACTTAGAGAACAATAAGAAAAAGTGCATTTACGGAGGTCATCCATATATCTGGGCCCAAATTTAAGCGTGATTTAGAGAGGGTATGCACTTATAGAGGGTGCACTTAGGGAGTGTTCTCTGTATACTATTAAGCTAATCAATATCGTAAACAACCACAATATTAAAGTTTTTTGCTAAGGCAACGCAAAGTTGCTTTTTCGGTTAGCATTACGTGGGATCTGAAATATGGGTCGGTCGGTTGGACTTTTTTTTTAAATTTACTGTAAATTAATAAAATAATTTTTCACGTCAAAGGTTATGCAAGGTTAATTTTTCATTTCGCACAACAATGAATCAAAAATTGTGTCGGCAGTCATATTTTCTCCGTCAGTCCTATCAAACATTACGTGAAACTAACACTGGATGGGAATAGCGAAAAAAATAAATGTCAAAAATCGAACAATTGGCACAATTGGAATCTAAAAAAAAATTGAAAAAAATTGAAAAATTGAAAAAAAAGAGTCGGCGGATAATGCGTGTGGCTTTAAAAATGCAGTATTTAGTTGATTATAGGTTAACGTCAATATTTAGGCTCAGGCATGAGGAGGGAGGAGGGGATCAAATCTCATTGGTCAACATTAATCACATGATTAACTACGCTTATACTACGTTGTGATTGGCTTGCTCGGCAGTTAAGCGAGTGGAGGATGACGTTACTTAAAAATCAACTAAAAACGGCCTAAGCTTTGCACAAAGCAAGTTTTTCAATTATGTAAATTGCAGGATTTTCCTAAAATGAAAATGGATGACTTGAACAGAATATTTTGATAAATAAAAAAATAAATATAAATATAAAAAAATAAATAAATAAAAAAGAAAATTAATTTGGGTTCAGGTGAACCAAATTCAGGATCATTTGAGCCCAATTCGGGCTCATTTGAACCAATTGGGTTCATTTGAACCTAATCGGCTCATTTGAACCCAAACCGGGTTCATTTGAACCAATTCAGGTTCATTTAAACCCAAGCTGGGTTTATTTGTGTCTTTATTTAATTTTAAACCTAGGCCAATACCCAGAATAAAATTTGAATCTCCCTTCTGGTTACTTAGGCTAAGAGTCAAAAAATTAGAAACCCATTCTCGGACAACGCCCGGGCTCTGAGAGCTAGTTTTATTTTTAGTTATCCAATTCATCATATTATTATCATACCTCTGAAAATTCCCGCTGACTTATAAACAATCCCGAAATGTTCCAATATCCCTTAAACATTTTCCGATTTTAATGCCTATTAATTTATGATAAAAAATATCGATCGTTTCGAACTATATTCATTAAAAATCATTGAAATAAACATTATTATGCTTGTTTTAAAAGAATTGGGGAAATATATATATATATATATATTTGGGGTTTTGATAAATTTGGGTCGATGGGTAGTGCAAAACGAGAATTTACCTTGTGTGGCCTAATATCAAATTGATGATATCTTGAACAGGATTTTATACTTTTTATACCATTTGATCCGTCTCATTGAGACGAATCGAATGCATAAAGATTATAAAAATTTGGCCAGTATATCATGAGTAGTGATGTGCCACATAAAGCACTGGACGTACTGTACGATACGCACTGTACGTCTGTACGTTAAAATTTTTCAGATATCATATAAATGACACATCACTAATCATGAGAATTTAATTCGTATTCATACATAATCAAAATTTTGATTTTTACACTTTTCTACACATATTTATTATGCTGATTAACCTATTCACTAATAAAAATATTATCCTAAATCGTTATATCTTTTTCTATCTTAGGCCACGCAAAGTTGATTTTTCGTTTTGCATTACATGGATTTCAAAATTGATTTTTCTTTTTGCATTATATGGATTTCAAATTCGGGACGGACGGACGGATTTTTTTTTTAATTTACTGCAAATATAATAATGTTCACATTTAAGGTTATACGAGGTTGATTTTTAATTTTGCACAACAAGAAATCAAAAATCGGGCCGGCAGTCATATTTTTCCTGTCAGTCCTATCGGACAATTACGGGAAATTAAGGTCGACACCAGATGAAAATAGCGGGAAAAAATAGTTGTCAAAAATCGAACAATTGGCACAATTGGGACCTAAAAAAACAAAAAAAAAATTGAAAAAATTGAAAAATGGGACGGTGGGTAATGCAAAACGAATATATAAGTATAATATATATTAATTAGTTAGTATAATGCAATCGAGTTCATGCATATTTCATTATATAATTTTAAGAGTATAAAACGAATAAAATATTGCCTTACTATATTCTCCATACAATCATTATTAAAGCTCGTTTTGTAATCCTTTTAAAAGAAATTAGAGCTTGGTTAGTCGTACTTTAACAAGGAAAAAGCTCTTCCACGTCTTTACAACGCGCTAGTTAATTCCGTTTAAAAATTATAAAATTCGTCTCTAATAGAAACTCACCAATATTGTGGTTATTTTTGATTAATTTCAATAAAATGTGGGCTGTTCGAAGTTCTTTTTGTTCCTCCTATTTTTTATCTAATTTAATTGGTAAGTGAAATCATAAGAGTAAAAGCACTTTAAAGAGTATAAAAAAATTAAACTTGTGACAATCATCACCAAATTTGCTCTAATTTGGATCATAGACTAGCGTGTGAATATGTCATCTGGGTGAAAATGGTTAGATTAAAAAAGAGACCGAGGTCACCTGACAGATCATCTGTTAAGTGATGCAACCATAAGGAAAATTTTATGTAAATTGCAAGATCGTGTGAGCTTCGTGTGACATTAAATCGAAGGCTTTTTCAAAAAAATCGCTGATAACCAAAATTTTGCCCAATAAAAAAATTCTTTGTTAAATTTTACAATACAACATGCAATATTCCAATCACATGCTATTAGCGAAAATAACAACAAATATTTGTATAACTTGCAGAAATATGTAAATCCAGGAAAACCCGTCACCGACACATTTTTTATGAATTTCGAGATTTTTGATTGAAAATACAGTGCCTGCTCTATTTATATTGTTTCACTTTACCCTTGCATTGATATAATAATTTATCGAGATATTTTAACTTGAAGGTAGATCAATCTTTAAACGTACGTACGTATTTGTTCTAAAAATAAGAAAGTCGGAGGTTTCACAAACAGATAACCTATTTTAGCTTCGTTGAGCTTTAAATTAAGCAATTGTTTAATTATATGTCGGTTAAACTATGTTTAGATTGTTCTACAAACTTAGGTGCTCTTAAACGCCTAAATTAATAGACCGGTTCTCAATTTTTAATTAGAGGAAAATAATTAGGACGATCAAGTGAGCAATGAAAAAAAAGATGGTCTCGACCATCTTTTTTTTATCATAGAGTTGTGTTTATTGGCTAAAATTTAAGATCCGCATTTCGCACTATGAATCTTCAGCAAAATTGCCGTAAGAATTACCTCAATTAATTATGGTGCTTGTGCACGATCTCGTTTACTACTGATCACATAGAGGGAGATGCTTGAGAGCACCCTTAGTGGACTTTTGTAACCCAATTTTATAATAAAATAACTCGTTATAAGACTAGATAGTTGTGCGATGTTATCGCGCTAAGCCATGCTTTATCTTAACAAAATTCTAAATTAAAATTAATAAAGACAAGCTACTGTAATATGCATTATTATCGTATTACCATGTTGTTAATATCCTGCCAGATTTTGATCATACTTGTACGAATTTTTTTCTTTTTTATTGTACTTTAAAAAATAATAATGCTGTAAATAGCTGAGAAAAATTAAAATTATACATGTATATATAAAACTATTTAAAGAAAAGAATTTCGAGCTTATACTAGAGCCACATTATTTTTCGCGATTTGCAAATTATGCGCTTAATTGATCGCTTTAATGATGATCATCACTCCACAATCAATTGTGATTGTGGTGCTTTTATTATATCAAGAAGTCCTTTGAGACTGAGTTCTTATCGATTATTTTAAGGATTGGATCAGGACTTATTCTAGACACCTTTTACATTTAATGGATATACATTTTGGTTCTGCGTCATATCGCAACCGATTATGTCGGAGTAAAAGCACATTACGTATAAGGACGCCAAACGACCATTTGAGAATAAGTCATGATCATTCGCTAAAATAATTGATAAGAACTAAATCTCAAAAGATTTTTTGTTACAGTAAAAGGAGTTGAATAGTAACAATTTTATTTCATTTGGGTTACGGAAACAGAAGTTATTGGCCAAATGCTATTGGTTATATCTTTTCTTATAAAATTACTCTATAACTAATAGTATTTTATAAATGGTTTGCATTCAGTAATCAAATTATATGATTTTGGTATCATTGGATTTGTCTCACAGAGATGAATCAAATGGTACCAAAATTATCCAAATTGGATCACTATGTTACAAATTATTCAAGTTTTTGTAAAATTATATATATAAATATACAGATTTTGAAAAATTTTATTATATAGACTAGGTATGTAGGGTATATAATATTATTTATGGATACTCTCTAAGACTAACAAAAAAAATATAACTACTAACCAAAATTTTTGATTCTCTGTTGTCCAAAATTAAAAATTAATATTGTATTATCTTAGATATAAATATTATTTTATTAATTTATATAGTAAAAAAATAAAAATAAAATAATAAAATAATTTTGACCAACTAACAAGTTTTTAGATTCTATATAATGCAAAAATGAACAATTAACCTTATTGTATAGAATTTTGCAACAGAACTTATTTCCTAATATTGGATATGGCTAAAGCCAGATACATTGCAAGTTTACTTGATTTTTTTAATTTTTAATTAATATTAAAGTTGGAATTATATTAAGGGATAAAGAGTAGTTTTATATATAGCAAAGTACTTTCTTGTCATTTTTATTTAGTGAACCAAAGCCAGTTTAGATATTTTTTTATGTTTTGTCTTTGTCATCTCACTTTTTTTTTTGAATAAATCTGGACTATATATTGGATAATTTTGTGATATATCTGGTCTGGCTTTAGCTAACCCTCTAATATAGTATACTAGCAGTTAAAATTGAGTTATTATTAACATTATTGTAATTTTTACTTTTAAGCAAACAAAATTAAACTTCTTACCAACACATTTTTTTTAATTTTTAATTTTTTTTTAGATCCAAATAGTACCAAATATGCAATTTTTGGCATGTATTTTTTTTAGATATTACCCAAAAAGACCTTAAATTTTCATAATTGTCTAATATAACTAACAAAAAATATAAAATTTTTTAATTTCTTGTTTTTCAAAATTAAAAATTAAAAATTGCATAGCCTTAGATATGAATATGTTTCTATTAATTTATAGTAAAAAATAAAATAATAATAAAAAAATCTGTCCAACTGACAAAGGTTTTAGATTTCATATAATACAAAATGAAAAATTAACTTTGTATGGCCTTACTATATAAAATTCAGCAACAGAACTTTTTATCTAATACAGTACATATACTATAATGCACTAACTAAAGTACCTTCTTTTTTTGTACTTTCTATATGAAGTACCCAGATATTTTGTATAGCACTTTTTTTGCCAAGAATAATATCTGGGTATTTTATAATTATTGAAGACAGGATTTTTGTATAAGAACTGGGTATTTTATATTGTACAATGCCTACTATAGTAACTTTACAATAAATACTATTATTAAATATTTAATAACTTCTGGCATTTTAATAACTCTTAATAGCATAAATAGTCAAAAAACATGAAAGTATCAATATTTGATTTTATAACAGTTCCTATTGAAGGAATGACTTATGAATCTTGTGTAAATTTTATAATAATTACAGTTTAAAAATATTGTATAACAGGTGACAAAGTAGTGGTAGAAAAAATTCATGGTAATATAATTGCTGGCCATTTTTGATCTAATAATTAAATTATGTATTATGTTGGCTAATAATTTTAGTTTATAATTAATATATAATTTGCTTTACCAGGTCAAAAGTGGTCAGTAATTGCACTAATATGAATTTTTTTGCTACTATTATAGAATAGGTTTCTTGTTATATACAGAGTAAAGCAGGGTTTTACAGTTTTACAGTTTTACAGTTTTACAGTTTTACAGTTTTACAGTTTTATAGTTTTACAGTTTTACAGGTTTACAGTTTTACAGTTTCACAGTTTTACAGTTTTATAGTTTATAATAATTATATTATATTATTATATTATATTATTTTATTACTCGCTTGGAAGATATATAAACCATAGCTTTCTGACCTTCTACACAATAGCTTTTTAGCTTAGACTCAGATTCCCTTTCTCCTCCCTCTAATACTTAAATAATTATATCTTTTGAATATTTTTATCTAAATAAATAAAATATATCTTTACCAAACAAATATACTCTTGTCAATTAATAAATATATATTAAACTGCTCTAGTGAACTAATATTTCACTTCCACACCACTTCATATCTTTTTTGACCCTTACAAAATCCCTGTCGTTGTGTGCTGTGTTGCAAGTACTATATTGAAGGCTATAGTCACTAATAACATTTTGGTCCTTCTGGCAGAAATTATTTTAAAACAGCTAGAACACTAGGACCTCTCTTCCTCCATCTCTGCAAAGATTTTCTTAAATACCCCTCCTTCTCCTCCCCTCTCTTCTAATTAAGTAATTGTTTTTGGTTTTCCTGTCAAATTAAAAGAAATTCATTCAGAAGGGCATACTTGAAGCCTTTTGCATTTGTTGCACTGGTATTTTCCTGTCGAATTGAAAAAGATTTGTTCAAAAGGGCATTATTGAAGACTCTGCTTTTGTAGCATTTCCTTTATTTTAGTATTTTTAGTTAATTTTTAGTTAGTTTTAGAACCAGATTAGAAACCTCTTACCTCTTAGTACATTGAAACTCTTGCCTATTTTTTTATATTTTTAGTTAAAAAATTTTTTTGTTGTCGAACTTTTAGATTTCTTTATGACTAGAGTAAATAGAGCCTACCAAATTCATCAGCAACAAATTGAAACCCACGACGCTAACTATCCATCTGCTCTTGCTACCAATGTTCTCCAACTTAGTCACCCAGATTTATCTTGTACAATTTGCTATCCACCTTATAACTAACATCGACATTTTTGACATTTTTGGAACCAGTACCGGGATACTTACTTTGTTGGCTGATATTCACAATATACTATTGACTCCTTTTTCATTTTAACTCATACAAATAGCTATAATACTTGTAGAGCTGATGCTCTTGATCTTGTTTCTAGCTGCCGATACCATAATTCTTATTTGGACCCTAAAGAAGTTATTGCTGATTTACTTCGACAATTCACTCCATATACTCTTGCCCCTACTTTACCAGCAGATTTCCCAGCAAATATCTTTGACACCATATTGAAGGTCTTACTACTTCTACTCCTCCACTTGGCCACATTATCGATACCCTTGATCACCTTCACCTATAATTCAAACTACTACTGACAATCTTGAATTTAGTCTTACACCTACTTCTTGTAGGGTGAGGTGCATGGGGTTCATGGGCATGCCCCTTTTTGTGCATGCCCCTGGGCATGCCTCTGGACATGCTTTTAGGCCAAAAGGCATGCTCATGTCATATGACTAAATATTTATACTATTAATTTCATAATGAATTTGAATAATAAAAATCTTTATGAATGCATTAGATCAAAATATATTAAATAGAAAAGAGGTTTACAAGTTTTACACAGATAGTTCACTCTCTAGACAGCAGTGTCAGAGTGCTATAAGAGCAAGTTGGGTTCAAATTAGTTTAGATCAGAATATAGTTATAGCCAAATGTAGTGTTAGACTTAGTTTATGGCCCTCATTTACAAAGCCTGAAACCATCGCAATCTGGTTAGCCCTTTTAACGGTACCAGTTAATAGCAAAGTAATAGTTTGTACAGATAGCACAGCGGCAATTGGCAGTATACAGAATTTGAAAAATGAAGTTAAAGTAAATAAATAGATGGCATAAGGAAAAGAACTACTTTTGGATTTTCAAGATAGTTAATGTGATCAAGTTCAAGCAAATCGAACTCGTCCTTGAAAAAGTCAAAGGTCACAGCGGTGACAAGTGGAATTATGCTGCAGATCACTATGCGAAGGAAGCACTCTCGTCACCAGTAATGTAAGATCCAAACCAAGTCAAGGACTCGCGATTTGAAGCACTACTCTACTAGAAAGACTATAAAGTTGAGAAGCAAACAAGAAGCTTTCTGAAACAGGTTTTTGAACTCCAAAACGGGCAGGATGGTTCTGTACAAATGCAATATCTAAATTGGAAGATGGTCACTCTAACAGGAATTTTAATTGGCCTTCCTATTGGAAGCAAATCAAAAGACAGAGTGGAGTTCATTGTATATCTTTAAAGCAAAATAAAAGATTAACTCTCCATATCAAAGTCAAAGAAGAAGGCTGCACCTCTACACATCAGATTACTGTATTTTGTGTGATGATAAGGAAAAAGAGACTCAAAAACACCTAGCAGAGTGTAGTGGTCTAGAGTTTTTCAATGGTACAATATTGAAGATGTAGTCTCAGAGTTGTATTGGATAAAACTGGAGTCAAACTTCAAGTTTAAGTTCAAAAAAGAAGTGCTAAGAGGAATTATTTTTGGAAGAAGCAAAAAAGAAAACTTCCAGGCAAGAAAAGACATAACTAAAGATTTATTACAAAAAACAACAGTCCTCAAAATGATGAACCTTCTGAGTTAAAAGAAAGTAGCTTTAGAGATTTTGGACTACTTCATAATGCTTATCTGAAACCTTTTTTATAACTTTATATGGAAAGTTTGCTGCTTAGCAGTTTTGGAATGAGAAAAGTCAATTGGAATTTTGAGCTGTATCAAACAGAGGGGCTCTGCCCTAGACTCAGGTGAAGTTGTACCTTGCAGGCCAAGAAAAAGAAGTCTTGAAAACCTAGTCCAAGAAAGAAAGGTTTTAGAAAAAGAAAAGGAAGAGAAAATAGACGAAATATGGAATGAAGCAATTTTATATCTGATCCAATCAGGCAAAACCCCTTTTGGACTTCCTTTTGATAGGGGCTAATTCAGACTCTAACTCTCCAAAAGGTTAGTGCGATGGGTTGCATTTGGGTAATACTACTCGGATAATGTTGGGCTTTGTTTATTCTTAAAAATGTATTGTATTTAATTTGTTAAATATATAATAAAGCTAAGAGGTTGAGTCATGGCGAAACCTATCAAAGGGAAAAAAAAATAAAAAAAATAAAAATTAAAAAATCTTTATACACTTACTTAAATAAAATAAACTCAGATAAATAAGCATAAAAATTGAAGCTGCTTACTTCACCAATAGCTATTTTACTAATATTCATCACAAGATTAGGTTAGCAATTGATTAAGTGCTAGGAGGACCCCGAATAATCTATAAAAAGTTATATTTGAGCATCATAGTAAAATTTTTTTTGGTTAGCAGTTTTGGTTTGGTATATATAAACTACATTTCAAATACTAGATCGAACTTTTACCCATCTTTACCTTTTTTTGAAATATAACGTCTTTAAAAAAAAACAAACTGTACCACTTTCTAAAAAAAAAACTAATCATACGCTCTCTAAAAAAAAAAAAAAAAAAAAAAAAAAAAAAAAAAA
>QKWP01000016.1:478636-559707 GCA_003550325.1 Gigaspora rosea | reverse complement strand
ATTGAATCATTTGAAAATTAATATAATCTGATTGGTCAATTTTAAGTATTGTAAAATACCAATATCAGTATAGTGATAAATATGTACAGTACAAGAAATCAAAGTAAAGGTAATAATATCATATTTTATTGTTTTCTGATTGGTTGAATATATTGACAGGAGCATGCCCAGGCACGAAGGGCATGCCTCCAGTCTATTCTGAAAACAGTTTTTCACCTAATAATACTCCTCTATGCACTCCTCTTCTACAATGACAACATCAAACCTTTAACCCTCAACTAGAAATTGTCCAGCCCCAGATAATTGGAGCTTATCCTGACCCAGGAATTGTTGAACCAGAAATTCATCAAAAATAAATTTAGCAGAAGAAATTTAGAAGAATTAAATTTAGATAGAATTTTAGACAAATTAGCAGACGTACAAGGAGAAATAAAATTATTAAGAAGAACTAGAAAAAAAAAAAGAACATTCAGACCATAAATCAGAAGAAACTATAGAAAACAAAGAACCAGAACCAGAATTAAATATGGGAGATCAAGCTTTACGAGATGCTGTTACTGCATAACTGCTCTTGCTAATGCTCTCGAATGTAGTGATAAAAAGTCTCTTATTAAAATAGACTATTATCATAGTGATAGAACTCAGGACCCAGTTACCTGGGTGGAAGAATTTGAATGAGCTGCCAAGGCTAACCATTAGAGCCCTGCTCGCCAATTGAAATTGGGTGCTGCCTATATGAAGGACAATGCCCAGGAATAGTTCTCTAGCCTTGCGAATGCCCCTACACATTTCTATCATGTTCAGCATTGTCAAAATGTTGATGGTACTAATATCTATAGCTTTACTCACCATTTTAAATAAAAATTTAGCACTACCAAGCAAAAGGCTGCTTGGCAAAAACAACTTTTCGAAATCAAACAAGGCGCAGACGCTGTTGATACTTATGTTAGTCGTTTTAAACAATTAAAAGAACGAGTAGACCCTTTCAATAACTTCTCAGCTGAGTTATAATCCAGTTCTTTATCCAAGGATTATGACCTAAATATGCTATGAATGTCCAAGCTGCTGAACTTGCTGACTTGGCTACAACTATTACCAAGGCACGTAAATAGGAAACAGAACAAATAATGGCTTCTGAACATAATGCTAATGATACCAACCAAGCCATTAAGTGCTTTACTGAACAAATTGCCAAGCTTAGTATAAATTTTGCTGAGAAACAAGCTGCTTCTCCTACTGTTACTCCTGCCTACTATACTGACCAAAGCAAGGATCGACCCCAATCCAAAGCTGGAAATGCCACATGTTATTATTGTAGACAAAAAGGACATTTTATCTGAAATTGTCATACTCAATACTAGAACAACAGGAAGGACTATCAGGGATACCAATCCCGAGGTAGAAGCAGTAATTACTCCTCTAAAAATAACCAATCCTATGAAAGATCAGATACAGAAACAGAAGCCAATCCAGAGGCAGAAATTATAACTGTTCTGGATATGACCGATCCAGAAGCCAAAGTCAGTCCCGTGATAGATACAGAGACAATTGAAGTTATTGCTTTTCTAATCGATCCAGATCTAGCAATAGGTCATCTACACCATATCTTCATGATTGTTATACTCTTGACACTACGAATGATTATACCTATGAACAATTGAAGCTTTTTTGGTCAATGAATCTATTAATATTGCTCTCTCTAATTATTTGATTGAAGAATCCAAAACCCTTCAGACTCATACAACTACCTATACTACTTCTGTCAAATACAATATTAAACTAAATAGAAAGCCTTACTATGCTGTAATTGACAGTGGTGCTGCTATTAGCATGATTTTCAGCCAAGTTGTAAAGGAACTTGGAATGAAAATAGAAGCACCTTCTTCTAGCCTTATTGTCTCAGCTACTAAACCCTCTGTTCGACCCCTAGGCATAATTAAAAACTTACCTATTAAAATTGAAGAAACCACCATCCCCATAGATGTTGAAGTAATGAATGCTACCTCTTACTCAATACTTTTAGGTAATGACTAGTCACAGAAAGTAGATGACAGTTATAGTTGGAAAAACAAAGCCTATACCCTCAGGTTGAATAAAAAAAAAATTCATGTACCTGCCACCTATGAACATGATTAACCTTTACCTACCCAACCTACTATCATTGATGAAAAGAAACTAGAAAAGTTTGAACAGGAATATCTCTGTTCAAAAGAAGCCTATGTAGTAGAAATAGAACCTGACAATTGGACAACTGTCACCTATAGATCCAGACCCAGCACCTTCTTCACTAAACAGAAATGTGGCCGCTGCTACTCCTATAACTACCTTTATGCTGACTGTCCTAACAATGAATGTTACCGTTGCTATCGTTACGGACACCTTGCTGCATACTGCCCAAAGCAAGCCCCTAAGTGAATATCTGCAAAACCTGCCCTCATCTGGCCACCTATATAAAGACTGTCCTGATAATCTATATTATCAGTGTAGAAAATATGAACACATTGGAGCTAACTGCCACCAAACAACCAGATCCTTGAAAACCAAAGATATCAATGTAGTTGTCAACTTCAGGAAGTAAATGCCAAATGCCTACCTCATTATTCCCTTTTAGGATTAACCATTGCTACAAATGCAAGGTACCTAACAGACCAGAAGATATCCGGCCCTTGGAACAAACTTTAGTTTGCAAAGGATATTGGATTGACTTCCACCAAGAACTAGATCCAGAAGACCTACGAAGCATAGAGTTCTTCACAAATAGTAAAGGCCGAGGAACGCTAACAAAATATAACCTCTGTAGAAAACAAGGTATCAGACCCAAGATGATTAAACTTGATTCTATCTGAGAAGATACCCAATTCTGTAATCTCAAATGCTTGTATACTTATAAAGCTGCAAAATATATAGAATGGAACTCTAACTACAACTTATGGACTCAAGTACATTATTATACCGAATCTACCAGAAATGCTGAACATGCAAATGACCTTAACCAAAGTTGAATTAATCGTCTTGCCAAGATACAGATTGGTAAAAGTGATAAAGACCTTGCTCATACTCTAGAGCCCCAGGTCGCTGACTGCTCCAACTGGGGATATACCTATGATGAAGTTAATATCATCATGAGAGCATCTCAAGCACAATTAAGTGAACCTAAAGAGAAAACCCTGCAAAGAATTTTGGCTGAATCTTTTGATACAAGCCACCCAGATTTTGACCAATGAAAAGCCAAGAAAAACTTATAAATTGGACTTTGTAAGAAATGCATAATGGTCAAAAAGAATACTGAATTAGAACAATTCGACTCTTATTGTGAGGAATGTTATCCCTTAGATTGTAGTAGAACACAAGCAAATTTGCTTGCGTTTTTGCACTTTTTTAGCTCTGATTTACTTTTTTAAAATACTAAAATAATTAAATAAAACTTTGTACAATTATATTTGAAAATAAGGATTACTTTTTTGCAAAATTAGTTTTTATATTATAAGAAAATAAATTATAGTTACATATAAGCTTAAAATAGATAATTTTAAGAAAAAATTTTTTTAAAAAATTCTATTACAATTTTTCTGCGATCTTATTTAGTTTTAGTTTTAGAACTATAGTTCTTAAGACAATATTGTAGTTTATATAAAGGATGACAACTTTCATTATTGCAACTTTAATGATTTACTTGTAAAAATTAAGACTTGTATTAGAAGTAAAGATTTTTTTTATAGACGGGAACATATAAAATTTGAAAAAATCTAAAGAAAAATTTTAATAGTAAAAATGCCAATACAAGAACTTTAAACATTTATTATATTAAAGTTTTCTAATGATTTTAAAAAAATTTTATAACAAAGTTACTAAAACAAAACTTAAAGAATATTTTTTACTTAGAAAAGATATGGCTAAAATCAATATTTAAAATTTTATTAAAAATTTTAAAATACGCAGGCAAATTTGCCTGTGTTACAATCTAAGGGATAAAGCACTTTACCCTCTTCCAGATCCAGAAATTCTACCTCCTCCAACCTTTCCAACACCAGAATCACCTATTGTTGCTCCAAAAAAACTGCATCGGCAATTCTAGAACAAACAAACCTTATTCATCTCCTTCGGGAACAGATTCAACAGCAGGCCCAAATTATTGCTCTGTTACAGGAACAAGCTAAAACTTTTGAACATCAGGACCAAACTATAAAGAAACTACAAGCTCAGATAAATTATTTCGAAAACTTCTATCATCGACTAAGGGATCTATATAATGAATTCTCCTCCTCTGCTGCTCCTGTGTCAAATCTTAATAATGATAATGCTCAAAATTTTTGAGTCATCCTGAGCAAGATCAAAACCTACTCGAAGATACAGACAATTTTAGACCCAGAATTATTCGAGAAATTTATACTGTGACTCAGGAAATCAAACCAAAAGTAGGACCCTTATACTCACCAGAGAGCCAAATTTCAATAATTGCTTCTTGAATTTGCGGATCATTTTGCAAAAGATATGACCCAACTAGATAAAACTGACCTAGTAACCCATAGAATCTTTACTGACAATGTACCTCCTGTCAGCTCTCGACCCTATATGGTACCTTTAACTGAACAAACATTTATTAATAAAGAGGTACAACAAATGCTAGATAACAAGTTAATTAAAGAGTCCTCCAGCCCTTGGGCCTCTCCTGTTGTTTGGTAACTAAGAAAAATAGAAAGAAAAGATTTTGTATAAATTATAGAAAACTCAATGCTGTTACCAAGAAGAACCAATACCCTCTACTCCGAATAGATGAAATGCTTGATTCACTTGCTAGAGCTACCTATTTTTCTACTCTCGATCTTATAAGTAGATACTGGCAAGTAAAAGTACATTTAAAAGATAGAGAGAAAACTGCTTTCATTACTAGATATGGAACCTATGAGTTCAATGTCATGCCCTTTGGATTATGTAATGCTTCTGCTACCTTCTAATGCCTTATGAATAAAGTTTATAAAAGCATAGCTTATAAATATGTAGTAGTATACCTGGATGATACCAATGTCTTCTCACGAACATTTGATGATCATATTAAACATCTAAGAGAAGTATTTACCAGAATACGTGAAGCAGGATTGAAGTTAAACATAGAGAAATTTAATTTTTGGATGAAACGCCTACCTTTCCTAGAACATATAATAGAAGAAAAAGGAATCTCACCAGACCCAGCCAAAATAATTGCTGTTCAGAAAATCCCACCTCCAAAAAGTGTTACCTAGCCACGCTTATTCTTAGGCCTTGCAGGATACTATCGACGGTTCATTAAACACTTCTTCTCTATTGCCCATCCTCTTAATCAATTACTCAATAAGGACAATACTTATGAATGGAATAGCCAATATCAAAAAGCCTTTGATGAACTCAAACACCGACTTACTACTTCCCCTATTCTAATATACCCTGACTACAAAAAAGAATTTGTCTTAGCTACCAATGCTTACTATACTGGATTTGGAGCCACTCTAAGTCAAATATCGGATGATAAAAAGGAACACCCAATTGCTTATGCCAGTAAAATCTAAAAAGAGAATAAATGAATTATGGAGCAACTGAATTAGAATGTGCTACCATAGTATGGGCAATTGAACATTTCCACAAATATTTTGGTACAAGTTACTTCATGTTAGTTACAGACCACTCTGCTCTCAAATGGTTGAAATCTTTGCAACCAAAAGGACGTTTAGGCTGATGGATAATGAAACTCCAACCTTATCATTTCACTATTGTATAGAAACCTGGAAGAATCCATTCGAATGTTGATGCTCTTTTTCAATTACCGACCCAGACACACTCCTCTACTACTGCTGTTATATGAACTTGGACCAATATCAAAATTTAGTAAAATATTTAGAAACAAACATACTCCTCTTTAACTTAACAGACAATGAAAAATGGACAATTATTAATCAATCTAGATATTATAAAGTAAAAGACAAATTATTAGATAAAAAGAATCGTAAAGATACAGACAAACCTATTAGAGTAATTAAATGGACTAAAGTTGAACCTATCCTGTATATGATGCATAGTCATCCTACTGCTGGACATTTAGGAACAGATGCTATATATTATAAAATATCTGAACGCTACTATTGGGACCAAATGTACAAAGATGTTCAAAATTATGTCCGCTTATATAAAGTTTGCTAAAAATGAGGCAAAAGCAAAAGAAAAGAACCTCTCCACCCTATCCAAATTAGAAGAGCCTTCAAACAAATAGGCATAGACCTAGTAGGACCTCTTCCAATAACTGCTCGCAACTATCGCTACATTATTGTTGCAACTGATTATCTTAATCGCTGGCCTGAAGCTAAAGCTGTACCAGATGCAGGTGCAGAAACTCTAGCAAAGTTCATTTTTGAAAAAATTGTTTGCAGACATGGAGTCCCCAAGATTATTCTTTCTGATAATGGAAAGAATTTCACTAATGAAGTTGTTAGAATATTGTGTGAAAAGTTTTTGATAAAACGCATATTCTCCTCACCTTACCATCCACAGACCAATGGAATAGTTGAAAGATTAAATAGAACACTTTGCAATTCTCTTGCAAAAGTTACAAAAAATATTGAAGATTGGGACATGAACATATCTGCTGTACTGTTTGCATACAGAGCCAAGAGATATGCAACTACTGGATATACTCCTTTCCACATAGTATATGGTAGACAAGCTATCCTACCATTGAAACTGTTATCCCTATAAATCCAGTTGACTTAGATGAAGAAATATCATTAGAAAACAGTATATTACAAAGAGCCTTTGAATTAATAGAAGAATTACCATACCAACATAATACTGCCAGAGAAAATACAATTAAATCCCAAAAGAAACATAAAGTTAGATTTGACTCCAGAATACAAAAAGAAGAATTTGAAATTGGAGACAAAGTTTGGGTACAAAGAAAAGACATTGAAGCCTCTCACTCTGCAAAATTTGAAGAGAAAAGAATAGGACCATTTATTATTAAAGAAAAATTACATAATGGTGCCTATAAACTGTGTACAATGGATGGAAAAACATTAAAGCAGTATTACAATAGTGATCATCTTGTTAAGTACTATGAGAAACAGAATTGGCAACCTATGATTGTCATTTAGAATTTCTAGTGAGAAATTCTTAAAACAGATGGAAACACAGCCTTAACCTCTTGATGTAGTGTGTACAACAAACAATTTTTTTTAGAATTTCAAAACATAGAAAATCAGATTTTTGAATTCGTAGAATGTTTGCTACTAAGTAAAGTAATCAATATTAAAACAAAAGATTCCGCATCTTTTATACTAAGCTTATCTTAGTATGAAAACACCTCTAGAACTTGCAAATCAACTTGACGGCATTTTTGATCTACAAAAAGATTTTTGGTTATGTGATTGATGTTCCAAATTTCTAATCATATGAAAGACATTGCGAATCGATTATATAGTTTATTTTTTTATTTTAGTTTAACATGTACAACCATATTTTTTTTTATTTAGATTAGCCACCTTTTATTCCAATACTGCAATTTCTAAAAATACTTCTCTTTTTTTCTTTTTGAAACAAAACTTTAATTCTTTAAATGGAAACCCCTACACTTCAACTCCAAACCTTAACTACACTTATAGACAATGGAATCAAGACCTCTTAGCACAACATAATGGTCTTGTTATTACAGAAAATTTGGTTACAGCAACCAATGGAATGAAATTTTACTTTCTTTACAGTTTCCTACAGAAAGCATAGAACAAACCCCGAATTATTCTGAAGATAATGAACCAGAAATAGTTGACGATAAAGAAACTTTTACACTTGAAACAGAAACTAACTATGCTAACCCAGACTCAAGATCAGAAGTTACAATGGCTGCAATGATACAAGACTTAAATGAAGAACAACCAAATACTTCTTTTTGAGCAGAACCTCTTTTAACTTTTACTTAGAAAGACCAAGCTAATGAAATTAAAAATTAATTTAACCAGGAGATTTGTAGAAGTCAGAGAGAAAACAAGTTAGAACTCTCGAAAATTGTTATTACTTAGGACAACTTTTAAAGGAATTTCAAGATAATTCCAAAGTCCTTAAAGAAATGAAAAACCTTTTTAAAGTCTCTTTTGGAAAAAGAAGAGCCTATAATTTATGGAAAGGAGCAAAATGGACATATCAACTTTTCCAATACTGACCCCTCCTTGCTCTATCAAACACAATATTTTCTCTAAACAATTTAACTCGGTTAATGACTGATAAATTTGAAAAGTTATTAGATTCAGGAACTCACGGAGTTCATTCTTAAAGGGGACAGAAATGTTATAGAATAGGTTTTTTGTTAGATACAAAGTAAAGCGGAGTTTTACAGTTTTGCAGTTTTACAGTTTTACAGTTTTACAGTTTTACAGTTTCACAGTTTTACAGTTTATAATGATTATCTTTATATTATTATATTATATTATTTTATTACTCAATTAGAAGATATATAAACTCTAGCTTTCTGACCTTCTACACAATAGCTTTTTAGCTTAGCTCAGATTCCCTTTCTCCTCTCTCTAATACTTAAATAATTATATCTCTTTGGATGTTTTTTCAAGAAAAGCAATGTTATAACTATTATTATATAGCTAAAGACACCAAATTACCATATGTCAATTATATAACTAACAAATAGATATTTCAGGGATAAGTTTTTTAGATACCATGCACATCGTGTTGAATATTTTTATCTAAATAAATAAAATATATCTTTACCAAATAAATATCTGATATACTCTTGTCAATTAATAAATATATATGAACTGCTCTAGTAAAGTAATATTCCACTTCCACATTGCTTCATATCTTCTCTGACCCTTACAATATCCCTGTCACTGTGTGCTGTGTTGCAAGTACTATATTGAAGGTTATAGTCACTTGTAACACTACTACTCTATTACTTTAAAATAAATTTAGTAAATTATATAAGCATAGAAAGATACAAAATTTATTTTACTCAATTTGATTATTTAAGCAAAAAAAAATTGCATTTTTTTTATATGCTTACAATTCTACATTAAAATTTCTAGATTATTATTTCATTAATTCCAATTTTGAATAGTTGTTAATTCTTTGCTTTTTTCACAAAAACTATCATATACTAACCCACTTTTATTTTCATTTATATCTTATCTATCTATATATTCACTATCATATTCACAATCATTTTCACTATATAATCATTTTTATTATCACTGTTGTTTTCAATATCATTGTTGTTTTCATTACAATTTCGTTCTTCAATTCCTCTTTCTGAATTTATTTGGACAATGAGTCTTGTAAAGTCTAAAATTAACTTATCTTCAGTTCTATTCATCATGTTAGAGATTCTGCAATATTTAAAAGACTTCTTGATCATTTTAATATTAATGGCTTTTCAAGCCTCTTTTACCCAAGTAGCAACCAAAAGATATAAAGAATTTTTCATTTTGCCAGTCTTAGTGTATTCTTTGATTTCTTCATTTATTTATTGATTATAAAGATTTCACATCTATTAAAAAAAAATAAAAAATTTTAATTTAATAATTTTTTTATTTTTCTATTTATTAAATTTTTATCTTTGATTTAAAAGATCTATTCATAGAGATATTAAGAGTTTGTATGTGAGATATTAAATCTTTAAAATTTAAAGCCAAGTTCAGTTAGGGCATATTCCTAATTGGAGATTATTTGAGATCAAAGTCTAGAATGTTTTACAAAATTCAGCAAAATTTGATTTGCTCTGTCACATTTTATTACATCATTTTTCTCAAAGGTTTTACAAGTTTTTATATACACTTGTTACCAAACAATATTCAAAATGATAATATAAAACCTCTACTTTCAATTACCCTAGTTAATCCCTGATTATAACTTAAGTTAAAAAAAGTAAGTGAGACCTTAAAATTAGAATTTTTTGATACAAAATTTGCTAGTTGAAACAAACTAACTTGTAAGCCTTGTCATTACTGTTAGAGTATTGTTTGTAGAATCACTATTTTTGGTATATTTTATTTTGGTTTATTAAACTTTTTTCATTAGAACTAAAGCTTTTCGCTTTTTAGCACTATACCAGGAGCAGAGTATGAAATATGAAGTATATAGTTTATAGGCAAGTTAGTTGATGTCTGCAATTCTGGGCATCTGATTGGGTAAAAAATCCTTGTAACTTTTTGTAACACCCCAAACAAAACTAAAAAAGGTTATCGAAAGAAATTGCAAATCTAATTGGTAAAAAAAATTCTTAACCGTAATATTGATATTGCAATAAAGTGTATACCAGAAACGTAGTACAAAATACGAAGTGTATAGTTTCTATATTAGTTCATGTGTCTATGTTGATGTGCGTATGTACTGTACGTACGTAAGTAATTCAGTTATGTTTCTATAGCGCAATGAGTTTAATTTTTTTGACCGGTCATTGAATTAAACACGAAAAAGTAAATAATACAACAATATAACCTCTGTTAGTATTATTAATAGTTCTCTTATGTGCTGTACGGGAGTGTGATTCTCAGTATCTGATTGAAAAAATATTTGTGTGCCCAGCACTTTTGAGAGGCGCCTAAAATTAATGTCCAAAGAAACTGGTAGGTTGATCCACTCTGGACTTTGCCGAGCATACTATGTCTTGATTGCAAATCTTACATTTTTAATACTCCCGCACTTACTTTTTGATACTCCTGTATGTACCTCAAAATTACTTTACTTTTTTGAGGGGTTCGCTAAAGCAGGGTAACTATTGAATTGACAGTACAGGGGTCATGCATGTCAATTGATCATCATCAATGCAGCCAATCAATACACCCGTGCAGCTATTTAATAATTATACATCTAATCAGATATGTATAGAAAGAAAAAAAGTTTTTTTTCTTATTGAGAGTGCCCTTGAACCACTGGCTTGAAGCCACTTATAAAAGAAAAATCCCGCGACAAGCTAGTAGTTCTATAGTTATTAAAAAAAAAGAAAAAGACTTTATGCTAAATAATTACCAGCTTAAAGTATTGAAGTTCTCAGTATTTTGCCTTTTGAGGTTCTGGCTTAAAAAATCTCACGGTTAACAAAAATCCTACGGTACGAGAAACTTCTGGCCCTATGGCAAGCAGCAAGCAAACGAGAAGCTTCTGGTTGAATTAAACCCACAGCAAACAGCAAGCGAGCGAACTGTATTCAGATAAAAAAAATAAAATAAAACAAAAAAAATTAAAAAATAAAGAAAAAATAAAATAAACTTAATGACAAGCTTTGGCCAACATGATTACATCAAGTAATAAAGGTAATTTTAATATTTATTATTTCAATATCTTTTTTCTCTTTAGCATGTACTGTACGTACATGAAGATATAACAATTGCTAAATTATTATATTATAGCAATGTCGACCATCCAAGAACGCTTTTTTTAATGTGAATGAAACCTATGAACTTTCTACTGAGGACTTTAACAAGCAGTAGGCTCTTGTTGATAATTTTTGGACAAAATTCAGTAGCTACATATTGGATAATGTCGACGAACATTTGTAGACTTTCAAAGCCTAAAAGAATCAAATGGAAAAAGATCCTCCTGAAAAGCTTCGCATAACCTGGAAAAGACCGCTATTAATTGTGAAGCTAAATTAGAATTACGTGGTTAGTAGCATCGAACATAGTTAAAATTGAGTGGATAAGAATAAGGATAACATTATTTTATTTAAGACACTGTAACGTAGTTTAATAAAATAAAATAAAAATAAAAAAAATAAATAATAATAAAAAAAAAGATTATAGGTAAATAGTATCTCTAATCACAGCCATTTGATAAAAGAATGTTATATGCAAAAACGGTTGAGACTCATTAAAGATATGGTGGCAGCGAAGCAATATGTTATGAATTTACTATTTAATTTCTTTTAATTCAAGTTAGTGCTTAAATAAACCATTCAAGTTTATGAATATTCACTGTTTTATTTCATTTGTTCGTATTGATTTAGGCCATAAATATAAAGAATATTTATTAATCTAGTTTTTAAAATTAGCTATTCAAGTTTATGAATATTTATTATTTAATTTCCTTTAATTCAGGTTAATTTGGTGTATAGATATGAAGAAAATTGATTAATTTAAGTCTTATAACAAGCTATTCAAGCTTACCATTTAATTTTCTTTGTTCGTGTTGATTTAGTGCATAAGTATAAAGAAAATTTATTAACTAATTGTTTAAACTAAGCTATTTAGGTTCATGAATATTTATTATTTAATTTTCCTTTAATCAGGTTAATTTGGTGTGTAAATACGATGAAAATTTATTAATTTTAAATGCTTATGAATACTTACTATTTAATTTTTTTCATTCGAGTTGATTTAGTGCATAAGTATAAAGAAAATTTATTAATATAGTTGTTAAAATAAGCTATTTAAGCACATGAATATTTGCTACTTAATTTCTTTTAATTCAGGTTAATTTGGTGTGAAAATTTATTCTTTCGTTCGTGTTGATTTAGTGCGTAGGTATATTAATCTAGTTGTTTAAAATTAGCTATTCGGGTTCATGAATATTTATTATTTAATTTTCTTTAATTCAGATTAATTTGGTGCAAAAATATAAAGAAAATCGATTAATTTTAAGTGGTAAAATAAGCCATTCAAGCTTATGATTATTTACTATTTAGTTTCTTTGTTCGTGTTAATTTAATGCGTAAGTATAAAACAACTTATTAATCTAACTGTTTAAAATCATCTATTCAGATTCATGAATATTTACTATTTAATTTACTTAATTCAGGTTAATTTAGTGTGAAATTCAAAGCTTATTTATTAATTGAAGCGTTTAAAATAAGTTATTCAAGGTTATAAATATTTGCTACTTCGTTTGTGTTAATTTAATGCGTAAAATTTATTAATCTAGCTGTTTAAAATCAACTATTCAGGCTCATGAATATTTACTATTTAACTTTCTTAATTCATATTAATTTAGTGCATAAAATTGATTAGTCTAGTGTTTAAAGTAAACTATTTAGTTTATGTATATTTAATTTCTTTTTTTATTGTATTATTTATGCGGGATTATAAAGAGAATTTATTAATTCAAGTGTTTAAGTGAACTGTTTGAGTTTTATTTTATAACAGACTTTAATGCTCATAGGTTTTTATTAAACCATTAATTTTAAAATTGCTTAGGTTTAAAAGAATGAATAAAAAAAAACTAACGAAGAATTATGACCAGCTTCACATTATTACACTATTTATTACTTCTTGATATACGTAATACATTTGATATTTTTTATAATGAATAAACATGAAAGCCTTATGCTATCCTTTTCAATTCCTATTTCAATTCATGTTGGTGGATTATTATAACGAATAAATCCTTTGTGCTTAGCCCCCTAACTCGTTCCAATATATATATGCATATTTTATTTTTTTTCTTTTTTATTTTATTTTTCATTTTTATATTTATTTTTTTTAATTAATCGCTGGCTCTAATATATTTTCCAAATTTCCAACGAATTGTGACACCTCGTCTACGCTTTTCTCTACCAATCTATAACAGGGATGGTAAATGACTTTAAATGACCCAAATGACTCAAATGACAAATAACCAGTCATTGGTCATTTCACGGCCCAAATGACTTAAGAAGTGTCATTTAACTCTGGTTAATCGATTATCTAATACTTTTATTGATTATTTTTCGTAAAATAAAATGTTGTTAGATGCTATCTAATAAAAATTAACTAAATAATTTGATGAATGATTGCCATTGGTATTTTGGCTAAATGACTAGGTTATTTCCAAACTGGTTGTAAAACGACATTCTAATCGAATCATAAGATCAGTATGAAGTGATTAAAAAAAAAACACTAGACAAAAAAAATAATGTATTTACTTTTTTTAAAAAAAATAAAAAAAAAAGTTCGTGAATAATTATTTACCGATTGTAAATTTTCGAATTTACAAATGGCATGTTAATTAATAATCGATGTATTTGTGATCAGTAGGATGTCAACTCTATGCAAAATGACCTAATGACCAAATGACCCCGGTCATTTGGAAATGACCATAGTCATTTGGTCACGAGTCATTTCCAAATGACCCAAAATTTGAATGACCTCAAATGAGCGGTCATCTTGAGGTCATTTGAGGTCATTTGAAAAATTGGCAAATGACCAGGTCATTTACCATCCCTGATCTATAATAGTAGTCTCAGGTTCTTTCAAACAATTCATTCATTTTCGATTGACTTTTTTTAGCTGCTTTTTCAGCTGATGATTTTTGAATTACAGGTACTTCCACAATACCACGAGTTTGATATACTTCCATCCCACTCTCTTCGAATGTTCTTTGAAAGTAATCCCAAGTTTCTGGTGTTAAAATATTGGAACCACAAAGTTGTTCGTGGAAAATATGGCGACATGGTAACATGTACCGATTAAAGAATCTATACAAGCATTCTGCACTTGCAAGGTTTTTCCTTCTTCCAGTCTTTTTGAGATGGCATGTACTTCTTCTGCAATAAGTTTCTGAAGGGGAAAAGGAAATTTGTGGATCTCAGTAATAATTTCTGCCCTAATATTTGCGAGAGAAATTCTTTTGGTATGAAAGTTGATAGCAGTTTCTTTTACAGTCATCAATTTTTTCTTGGCAAGTTCTAAAAGAATATGACATGCGCCTGTATAATAATAATAATAATAATAATAATAATAATAATAATAATAATAATAATAATAATAATAATTAATAAATAATAATTAATAATAATAATTAATAATAATAAATAATAATAATAATTAAATAATTAATAAATAATAATTAATAATAATAATTAATAATAATAAATAATAATAATAATTAAATAATGCACATTTCAAATACAATAATGCATCATCGCCTTTTTAAATAAAATTTACTGCACTTTCAAATTACAGTAATGGTTAGAATGATCACACATCACAAAAATCTGCAAATTTCTGATTGCTGCCAAAATAATAATACTTGAAATTATTCATATTCCGTCCAACCATGTTGCTAAAAGATTGACTAAATTCATTTTCACCAATAATTAATCTATTAAATGGAATCTATTCTATTACATTCTTATATTCTTTAGTTTTAAGTTGAATCCTTTAATACATTATTATTGTACTTGTCCATCCTCGAGTTGTTTTTAGAGGGTCACACATTTGATACCAGACCAGCGATGTGTTATACTGGTTGCAATACGTACATAAGGCGAATTTTTTTTTTTTAAAAAAAAAAATTAAATTTACTTGAAAATACTTGCTGATGAGACCATATTGAACGTATACTTTCGCCTTTATCTCACTGTGGTAAGACTCTAGAGAGTTAGTCGAAGTAATCTGAAAAAGAAGTGAAGAATGCTGCCGGGCTGGAGAGACCATTGTCTCAAATTTTTTTGATAGTTTCTAGAAATATACTATGCATCAGCCTGAACAGAGCAGGTATTTATAGCATCACGGATAATTTCCTCACATCTGATTTGTGTTTTTTTGTGCATTGCATGGATCATTTTGTTAAGTATGGGACCATGGTAAATATTTTTCATCTATGTTCATACGATGTGTACAGTACAAAAAAGAACATCACATTCTTGCTCTTCTATAGATCAAGGTAATTCTTTATTATATTTATTTTTTATTACATGTATTTTTTTTTTTTAATTTAAAAAATAAAATAAAATAAAATAAAAAAAGTTCAAATTCGTTCCATCCCTACCTATAGAAAGACCCGGGAACATTAGTGCAACACCATTGGATTCTACATTGCTTTGATCAAGAAGTATATACCGTGGACTCCATCATGGCACAAATTTTTTTCGAATAATTTTTAATGCTGACACAACAGCCTCACTATTTTCCCTATTAACAAAAAAGTGAGCGCCGGCATTCCAACAACCATAGCTATCGCGAACGTATAAAGTAAATAATCGCCATTAGTGCTTATTAGTATTATGTGTAGAATCCATCAATGTCAACCACCCATAACGCGTTAGATTCTCTATTTGCCACGGGTTTGCAAAGCATATACCCCGCAAATGCTCAAGTGATTCTTGCTTTAAAAAAGTCTCAGCTTGATAATTATTTCTTATTAAAAAATCGA
This sequence comes from Gigaspora rosea, assembly GCA_003550325.1. Classification (NCBI taxonomy): domain Eukaryota; kingdom Fungi; phylum Glomeromycota; class Glomeromycetes; order Diversisporales; family Gigasporaceae; genus Gigaspora; species Gigaspora rosea. The sequence goes on along the minus strand of QKWP01000016.1, from coordinate 543,612 downwards.
TCATATTTGAAATATCAGATTTAAATTTGCATCTCCAACAAAATGTGAATTCATAGGACCAACAAGCTTATACTTGATATTAGCAATGTCCTTAGATTTTAAATATTCCATGCCCAAGTCTCTACACACTTTAGAGACTTCTTTTCTAATAACGTTCGCAATCGTCGGAGGTTTGTAGTCCTTAATTGCTTCGTTGCTCACTATATCTTTGATGAATTTCGGCCGTTTTCGCATATCACATTCTTTCATTAAATAACTGTAATTATGGGTACTATTCACCTGTAAATTTTTTTTTTATTATTATTATTTTATTAAACTATATCACAATGTTTTACCTTATTCTTACCCTCTCAATTCTAACAGTGTTCGATGCCACTAATCACGTAATTCTAATTCTAGCCTCACAATTAATAGCAGGTTTTTTTCAGGTTATGCAAAGCTTTTCAGAGAGAACATTTTTATTTCTTCCACTTGATTCTTTAGGTTTAGAAAGTCTACAAACGAAAGTTTTACGTTCATCACTATTATTCAATATGTAGGCATTGAATTTTGTCCAAAAGTTATCTACAAGAGCTCACTGTTCATTAAAGACCTCAGTAGAAAGATCAAACGTTTCATTCACATTAAAAAACGCTCTCAGACGGTTGACATTGCTGTGGTGTAATTACGTCGCCAAAACTTGTCGTTACTGTAAGTTTTTTTTTTATTTTATTTTTATATTTTTTTGTCTGTTTGCTTGCTTGCTGTTTGCCATGGATTATTATTTGGCCGGAAGTTGCTCGTTTGCTTGGTTTGTTGTGGGATTTTATTCAACAGGAAGCTGCTCGTTTGCCGCGGATTTTGATTTTGTTTCGCCAGGGCTTCAAAACGCCCAGTTCGGCGCGAGTTTTTTTTTAACAACTAGCTTGCCGTGGAAGGGTTTTCTTCTATAAGTAGTGTCAAGAAAAAAAATTTAAAAAAAACAATTATCTGTATATCGATTAGATTAATGATTGTCAAGCAGGGCATGGGGACGTTGATTGGCTGCGTTGTTTAGATGATCAATTGATGTGCACGACCCCCCTGGACTGTCAACTCAATAGTTACACCACTTTAGTGATCCCCTTTTTTGATACCGATCTGCATAAATACAGGTGACTTGTATTACACAAAGGCTCAGTGCATTGTTTTTGCAAAATAATTTTTTAGTTACACGCTGCAAATGTCGTATAATGTTACACAAGTCTAATTTTGCCCGGCATTAAGCTTAATGCTGGTGGGCACTGTCATGATAATGCCAATTAGACATAATTCTGGCCCACCCTAACCCTAAATCTAGGAACCCTAAAAAGTAATTGTTCGAAGCAATATCCAATCACAGTACATATACTAGATGCATATATCATGTAACCAGTATATGTACTGTGATTGGATATTGTTTCGAACCTAGATTTAGGGCTAGGGTGGGCCAGAATTATGTCTAACCCCGCTGGGCATTATCATGATAGTGCCCACCAGCATTAAGCTTAATGCCGGGTTAGGGTACCACTAGATTTAGGGTTAGGGTGGGCCGGAATTATGTCTAACCCCACCGGGGGCATTATCATGATAGTGCCCACTAGCATTAAGCTTAATGCCGGGCAAAATTAGACTTGTGTAATATTACACGACATTAGCAGCGTGTAACCAAAATTATTTTTGCAAAAACAATGCACTGGGCCTTTGTATAATACAAGTCACGTGTATATATGCAGATCGGTATCAAAAAAGTTAAGTAATTTTGGGGTACATACAGGAGTATCAAAAAAGTAAGTACAGGAGTATCAAAAATGTAAGATTTGCGTCTTGATTAGTTCTTGTAATATGAATAACAAACTACATATTAAGCCCTTGAGTCCGGTGATACTATCATATGTTTCTGCACCCCAATATCACGATATTAATTTATTCTACTCCTGCCTTATAATCATCATTTTTCCTTATATTATTATTAAATTAATCATACCTCTGATCTTATTACTAACTATAGTTATTCCGTTTTCCTTATTTTTCTATGGATATATACCAGGAATGTAGCATGATGTACGTAAAGTATACCAGGAACAGAGTATGAAATACGTAGAGTATGGTTTACAGGAAAGTTAAGTAAAGTTCACAATTCTAGGCTTCTGATTTGGATAATCATTCCTTGATTTTGTATGCATGCATGCTAATATTTCGTGCTTTTGAATTTGCGGTAGTAAAAAATTCTATAATATTACCTTATGTGTTTACAATATTGATTTTCTTTATATATACATTGGCTTGACTATTTATCATCATGCTTTCTTGACTTATTGTGCTTATGTGTTAATATTATAGCTTGTTTACTCAGGATTCTGTTTGGATTATCGATTTATATATTGAGTCACTTAAGATTTTGTTTATATTATTTGCCAACTATATAATATTGTGCAGATTTACGTAATTATTTTTAACATTTGCGATTGTTGCATATTTGATTATTATTTTTTTGCAGATATCAGGTATCTACCTTGTCATTGCCCCTTAAATATATTATTATGTTTGCGCATTACATAACCTTAAAATTAATACCCTATTAACACCCTCTCTACATTATTTTTCGTAAACTGACTCTTAAATTGATTGTGTAATTAATCGAATCAAATTAAGTGATATCCTGACTCAGATTTTTCATATGAAAGAACAATTGATTTACTAATTATGAAATTGTATATATTAAATTTTATAAAATTAATAATGTGAATTTGACATTGAACATATATACCTTGACTCAATTGTGAATCAAAATTTGACTACTGTGAATGGGAAAACCCGTCTTTGAAGGGGTTTTTCCATTTTGAGAAAATAGTGATTATTAGTTGTGAAACCCTTTACTGATATTTTTAAATATTGCATATTCGCATGTTTGGTTCAAACCCTAAAATTAAAACAGGGCCCTAATTTCTGAATTTAATTTATTTTTTCCGGATCAGCTCGAATAATAAAAAAATAATTAAAAATGATTGACATTTAAAAATATATATATATATAGCACAGTTCTAACTATTCTAGCTAGTGTATAGTGTTTTTTTAAAGCTTGCTTAATTGGAACAATTGAATATAAATTGGGCATTTGAGAAATTTAGGATCAGCGCGAGAAACTGTAAAACTGGAATAAATAGTAAATACTAGTTTCTATTTTCATATTCTGTGTTTTTTTAAAAGAGAAGCAAATAATTTTTTCCTTTACAAGTATTTCTTCATTTGAATAGTTAGAATGCAGAAAGTAAAGCATTTAGAAATTCAGATTTAGGCAATCTGGAAAAGAAGCCGCGAACTTGATAGATATCAGTGTTTATTCTTTGGAGTTTTTTTCTTTTTTTTTTAGAAATAAGAACTGACAATTTCTTCTTTTTGTAGGTTTTTGCTTTGTTAGAGCAGTTGGACATAGAATGAGTACCTGAAGATCTGGATCTGCATGATCTAATGTGAGACCATACTGTGATAAAGGTACGTAGGTGCTAGTTGACATTCTCATTTGGGTTTAATTCCTTTTTTTTCAAAATAAGAACATTTTTTTTATAGGTCATTGGTATACAAAAACGCGAGTTAAGAACTGGATTCACAAATTTAATACTGATTTATCAATATATTTGAACTACTTTACCGGCATAATATAAAATTCATAGATCCAACAGAGATTGGCTCCAGAGGTTTTGTAAGGATAAATAAACTCTTAAATTCGATACTAGGGATGGGTTCGACTATGAACAGCTATGATTTTCATAGATATACTGTTGTTTTTGAGCTTTTAATTATGGTTGTTCAGAATTAACGTAGAAAGAACGATACCTTCTCTGGATCTCAGAATTTAAGATTTGTTAACATCCTAGCTGGCTATTAGCCGTCGGCTATGACGTTAACAAAACCTAAAATTCCGAGTTCCAGAGAAAGTATCGTTCTTTCTATTTATCCCTATTCGATACTATTTTAGTATTAATGTATTTGAACTACTTACTGATATAACATTATAGAATTTACAGATCATACAAAGATTAGTTCTAGATGTTTTAAGAAATTAAATATTAAATTTGATACCTATTAATATAATTAAACTTACTGGAATAATATTACAAAGTTTGGCTCCGGAGGTTCTGAAAAAGTAAATTCTTAAATTTGAAACTGATTCAAGCTTAAATTAAAAACTATTAATGTATTTAAACTACTTATCATATAATATTGCAATTTACAGATTTTACAAAGATTGTTTCCAGAGGTTTGGAAAGGTACTCTTAAACTCAATACTGATTAATAATTATTAATTATTTTATTAATATTTGAACAACTTACTAGTGTGAATCCAAAGATTTTGAAAGGTTAATTCTTAAATTCGATACTGATTCAACTTGAATTATCATTATATTTGAACTACTTACTGATATAATATTACAAAATTTACAGATCCTACAAAGATTAGTTCTAGAGGTTTTAAAAAAGTAATTCTTAAATTTGATACTGATTCAAGTTTATTAATGTATTTGAATTACTTATCGGCATAATATTATAAATTTATAAATCCTGCAAAGATTGTCACCAAAGGTTTTGGAAGGATAAATTCAATAGTGATTCAGATTTAATAACTTTATTGATATTTAACCACTTATAGGTATAATATAAATTTGCAGATTTTGTAATGATTGGCTTTAGAAGGTTCGGAAAGGTAAATTTTTAAATTTGATATTGATTCAAATTTAAATTAAAATTATTAATGTATTGGAATTACTTATTATATAATATAAAATTTCTATAATTATGAAATACAAGCTTAAGCTATTCGAAGAATTGATTACTATCAAACCTATAGATTGCAAAGGGTTAGCTATTTATAATTTTTGAATATTTTAAATTATAATTATATTAATCTAATATAAATATTGACACCAATAGATATAATATGGGTTTACGACATGGTAATAACTAAAGTCAAAATTTACAAGATTATAAAATAGACAAAAACTAAAATAGTACTTGGGTTTTATTAATATAATATTACTTATAGAGATTTTATAAGTACAAATATACAGTATATTTTTTAGACAATTAAAAAATATTTCAATTTATTAAAGACAAATGGTTTTATTTAAAAACAGCAATTTTTAAAATAATATATTTATTAAAGTTGATATTAATCTAAAAAAAAGCGAATTTGAAGCATTCCTGCTTTATACTTATAGTTTTCTCACCATTCTATAATTATTTTATCATTTGGAAGTAATTTTGACTTCGATTTTTTTGGTTTACTATTTTCGTAACTACAATATGTTTCATTATTTTTTTTGATATATCTTGCTCTTCTGGTATATAAAGTCTAACAAAACTTAATTGTCCATTACCATAATTACACTTATATCAATTATTATTATTAAATATTGATCCAATTGTTTCAACAGCATTTTCTCCTTTGAAATTACAAATATAAAAAGAACCACAAGGTAAATAATGTGTAATATAAGCACCAAATAAGCAAACAAAAGCATTTTCACTACAATGTAATAAAAATACTTGTTTTCCAATAGCATGATAATGGTTCTTGAGTTTTTTTGTAATTCTTTAATTATGGCATCTTTCAAATAACAAAGTTCTGATTTTGGTATATGTTGAATATGATTTGGTAATATATTGTATATTGAATGTTTAGATATTTCGTGTCATTGTAAGCCTGCATGATTTTTAAATCCTTTATACATATAGTACAATAAAATCTCAGTAGAATCACAAACTATAACCATATAAATACTATAAAAAAATCATATTTTGAGTTAGTAGCTTATAAAATATAATTAAAAGTTTTTTATTTAAACAAAATAGCTAATTACAAAAGCTAATATTAAAATGGCATAGTTCTATTTATCTTTCAAAAAAGTTAGATATGTTTTAGATAGGTTGGTCACGAACATGATATTAAATTATTTATTTTGGTATTAAAATTTTTATCAATAACAAAAAATTTGGGGTATACATATTATGAAAAAAAGGCCCAAAAAATCAAATCCGCCGATATGGATTACTGAATAAACAATGTCATATAATTATGAAACACTGATTGACCAATCTAATTTAATTGAGTCGGGTTGTAAATTTATTTTTAGAACACGATCATTAAAAAATTGGTTTAACATTCAAGTTAAAAAATCATGATAATTTATTATATCAGTATAGAGTAAAAAGTAAAATACATGTAGACAGAAACTAGTGCTTTTCAAAGTCTCAAAATTGATGAAAAAGTGTCAAAGGCGGGGTTTCCTAGTCCACAACCCAAATAGCCAACTAGAATATCTGGATGGTTGCAATAATTAGATCATGTATATATTATCAGAATCTAATAGCCGTTTAGGAAAAATTATATTAGATAATTCTATCTATACATAATATCTAGCATCATATAGTGTACTAATTTCTCCACTCCTGGTTTTGTGCAACTGTGTTGCGCAGCTATTTATATTTTATGGACATAGCTACAGTAATTAGATTTTTTGGATATAGCACAATAGAATTAGATTTTTTTAGATGTAGTATAGTAGAGTTGATTTTTTAGTCATAGCACAGTAGAGTTAGATTTAGAACTTGTAGTACAGTAGAGTTAGCTTTAAAACAAATAAAGCATAGTAGAGTTAGATTTTTTGGACATAGTACAGTAGTTAGATTTATTTGTATAGCATAGTAGAGTTAGATTTTTGAATATAGCATGGTAGAGTTAGATTTTTTGAATATAGCACTATAGGTTTAGATTTTTTAGACATAGCACAATAGAGTTAGATTTTTTGGACATAGTATGGTAGAATTAGATTTTTTGGATGTAATACAGTAGAGTTAAATTTTTTTGATATAGTATATTAAAGTTGGATTCAGGACAGATAGCATAGTAGAGTTAAATTTTTGGTTATAGTACAGTAGAACTAGATTTTTGGAAATAACACAATAGAGTTGGATTTGGGACAGATAGCATAGTAGAGTTGAATTCAGGACAGGTAGCAAGGTAGAGTTGATTCAGGACAGGGAGCACAGTAGAGTTGGATTTAGGACAGGTAGCACAGTAGTAGATTAGTAGTATAGTAATTAGATTCAGAATTTATAGTATGATATTTAGATTATAGTATAGTAGTTAAATTTAGAATTTATAGCCTAGTAATTTGGTTTAGAATTAGTAACACAATAGTGAGATATAATAGTAATAAAAAAATTATAAAATTTTTGTATTTTTTTTATTTTTTATTTTATTTTTCATGTATATTTTTTATTTTTTTTATTTTGACAATTTTATGTTACATAGCATAGTGCAATTTTTTAATATCCTTTTATTAGTTATTTTTTTTCTCTTTTTTTTTATCATAATTTAGTTAAAATTCAAATAAGACTTTAGAATCATCTGACTGCTAATTATTTCTAAATAAGGTGCAGATTATTGATATCCAAATTGGGAATATGCCCTTACTGAAGTCAGTATTCTTTTTCAAAAAACATTATTTTCTTCTCCAAAGAATGTTATTTTACAAGGCCATTTTGTGACTAGCAACAAATTTAAAGTTAGCAAAGAATGAAGATTATTTTTTATATTGTGCTTGTCAGATTCAAATATTTTGCACTCAAGAATTTTGTACCAGCTTATGTTGATTATTCATTATATAATAAATAATCATACATGTACATGCATATTATATGGATGTTCACTTAAATTCTATACGATAGATTTTTTGCAACCTTAATTTTATAATCTTATGCTATAAATGGACTATAAATACTTAAATTATTTATAAAAAGGGATATCAAATTAGAGTTTTTATATAAAAAGAACATACAAAAAGAAATGTAAATTAGTTTTTTTGTGTAAAAGAGCATACAAAATACATATTTTTTTAACTCTAAAATTATTAAGCAGTTTAGAAAATATTGCAGTTTCAAAATTCTTACTGAATGCTTTAAAACTATTTAAATTGAATTAAATACACTTGTACATTGGAAAATTTATAATAGCATAATCTTACATAAGGTCTTGCGAACTGTAATATAATCAAAATATTACGTAATATATTTCGAAATATTTCGAAATATCTAATTTTTGAAATATTACGAAGGTAATTCCAAAATATTTCGAAATATAAGGTGGATATGGGTATTATTGTGCACTACCAATTATGATGCACACGTGATATATTGTGATCCAGTAATCAGAATTGGATAATTTTACTACCATTTGATTCGTCTCATCGAGATGAATCGAATGGTAGTAAAAATTATCTGATTCTGATCACTGGATCACAAGAAATTGATGTCTAAATAAATAAATAAAATTTTTGATTTTTAAGCTTTAATAAAAACCTAATCGTAGAATGTAGATAGTGGCTTTTTTTATTAAGTAAATCGATCTTCATTATTAAGACAATTTTCTTCGTCACAAGAAATTCTACTTACCTCTAAATTTTCATAAAAATTAGCTGATTTTTTACCAATAGTCATTTGTAAAAAAGCTTATTGATCATAATAGAAGTCTTTTAAAATTTAATCTTTTATTGCTTGTAACTTGTGAAGTGGTGGTTAGAATAAAATGATTTTGGTACCATTCAACTCGTCTCATTGAGACGAATCGAATAGTACCAAAATCGTTCAATTCTGATCACTAGATCACAATATATCACTGTGCGTCATAATAGGTATACGTATAATAATTTGTTGATTTTTTAGCTTTTTTAATTTGCAATATCGTGTGATTTAGTGCTTAGAATCGACCGATTTTGGTACCATTCAATTCATCTTGGTGTGACGAATCGAATGATACCAAAAACGTTCGATTCTGATCCTTAGATCATGTGATACCGGCCATAAAAGTTAGCTGCGCCATAATACCCATACTCACCTTATTACAAAATATTTCGAACCCTTTCAAAATATTTTAGGACTAGGAAACCAAGCTGGATCAGTAGATCTGTAATTTAGATCATGCATTAGACTGATTTTTTTAAATAGTTCGAAATAGTTCAACAATATTCAAATTCTGTACTACAAGATCAGATTAGATCTTTTGTTTATAATTAGATCTTTTATTTTGTTTTTTTCACTTTTTAATCGTAACGATATATAACAATTAACAGATCTTTAACAATTGTATTGTGTCTTAACCGCATCATGAAATTTCAAACTGGATCACCAGATAAAAAAAAAAATTTTTTAAAAAGTTCAAATCTCTTAAGCTCGTTTAATCCACAAGCTACCAAGGATCATAAAAAATATTCTACAAAATGTGCCAAAAAACTTAAAAAAAAAAAAGCCATTTTGCACAATTTTTATTCTCTCTCTATTTTACCCCTCTCTCCCTTTTACCCCTCTCCCTTTTTTTCATTTCTTATTTTTTTTTCTTTTTTCTCTTTTTTTTTTCTCATTTTTTTTAATTTTTTAATATTTCAAATATTTTCGAAATATTTTGGAATCAGTAAATCTGTAACCTGGATCATATCAAGAATGTGTTTGACTAATATTTTTGAAATGTTTCAATGATTTTTGATTATTGTGCTACAAGATCAGATTAGATCTATGTTTATTTTTTTTGTTTATAATTTAGATCTTTTATTAATTTTACATTGCTTTTTCATTTTCCTTTTGTTTTTTTTTGGTTTCGTTTCATTTTTTTAGTTTCATTTGTTTTTTTATTTTTATTTTTATTTTTTTTTATATTTTAAATTTTTTTATTTTATTTCTACACTTTACCACTAGCTCTTTGCAAAAAATCCAATACTTTTTAGCATTTTGTACAAGCCAACTTAGCCTTTCAACACTTTGCAGAAACACAACCAATTTCTCTAGTAATTTCTAAATTTCAAGAACACAAGTTTTCACAAGTTTTCGCAAGTTCTTGCAAGGTTTTGCTATATTTATTTTTTCGTTTCATGTTTTTTGTTTTTGTTTTTTTTTTATTTTTATTAATTTAATTTGGCACTTTGCAAAAATCTTCGACGATTTCTGAATTGCAAGATTATGAACTCTTACTTCAGAGAAATAAAGATTTGGGGCTTCGTTTATTTTTTTATTTAGTTTGCTTACATTTTTGTTTTTTGTTTGTTTTCTTTTTTTTTAATTTTTATTTTATTTTATTTATTCTTTACTTCTTTCAGAACTTTGCAAGAAAACGACTTGACTTTTCCAGCACTTTACAAGAACACCAATTATAACTTCTTTGGCACTTTGCGAGAAGTCACAAATATGAATGAATATAATTGAATATAATTAAATATGAGCAAATATAAGCAAATATTATAGTTTTTTTTCGTTTTTTTTTGATATTTTTTCGTGTTTGTTTTTGGTTTTTGTTTTTTTTACTTATTTTTTTTTAATTTTATTTTATTTATTCTTTACTTCTTTCAGAACTTTGCAAGAAAACAACCTGACTTTTAAAGTAGCGAATCTAGGCGAATATAAGCGAATATAAGTGAATATAAGCAAATATAAGCGAATATGAGTGAATATTAGGAATATAATAGTTTATTTTTTTATAGCTAACTGTGGGCGAGCAAAAATAAGTGTTTAGAGTAGTTTTTTGTATATAGTAATAGAAACAGATGCGAAGAAGTACGAAAGTAGTTTAAAATATTTGTAATAATGTAAAAATAATACATAATATATAATAAAGTATGTAATATTAATTAAAAATGTATATTTAATAAATGTAAAATATAATATATAATAATAATAAATAAAAAAATATAAAATTTTGTATTAAATTGCGAAACCGTGTGAAATATTGTGAAAACCTGTAAAAAAGCATGATTATGTGAATATGTATATCGTTTATTTATTTTTTAAAAAATTTTAAAAATTTGCAAAAATTTGCAAAATATTGTGAAACAATGTGAAAAGATCAAAATATCACCTTCTGCGTGCATTAGTTTATTGATCTGCATGAGTAGGCTACCCCTGTAGGGGAAGGTGATTTGCATTGTTTTAGTCTATTTCACAATATTTTGCAATATATATCGAAATATTTCGAAATAATAACCATAATATTACCGTAAAGGTGTTGACAGATATTACATAATATTTTAGGGGAGGGTGGTTTCTAAAATCTTACGTTAAATATAGAATTTTATATTAGCCAATCAAATTTCTCTTATGTAGGGGGAGGGAGTAGGGGTATAGTAAAATTATATTACCTAATATATATCACCACCCTAATATAACGTAATATATTACGTAATATACCGTGTCGATTGTAAGATTTTCATAATATTACAGCCCGTAATTTTTTACGTAAGATTACGTATATATAATTCGCTGATGTAGTTTATATACTTGGGGTTTCAAAGTTAACAAATAAATGATACATTTTGAAAATAAATAGAATTTTTAATTTTTTTTTTTTTTTTTTGAAAGAGAGGTCTATCCTCTAATACTTTATTAGATTTCGCAGATTATACATATACAGTTACATGTAAGAATTACTAATCTATGATGAATAGAGGTAAGAGCTAGTTTACTCTCGACCTAATTCTTTACTAGAATGGTCGTAGACCTCTAGATTATGAGTATATTGTTAGGGGAGAAGTTATTGGTATTAATGTATCTATTTAGCGAAGTTTTTATTTGTAAAGGGAATGGGGGAGATGTTTTCTTGAGTTTTGGAGCTGGAATAGCTGTTGGTGTTGGCTTTACTTCAGAGTGGTGTGCAGCCCGAGATTGAAGCCAAATTTCTTTGTATATAAGTTCTGCGATTTTGTGGTGTAGTAGCGGCGTTAGTTTTCTTCTGAGGTGTTCGGTAGCGTAGGGGGCTTGTGTTCGTCTTGTTATCAGTCCAATTGGAGTTTGTTGTGTTATGTGCAGGTCGAGGTAGGCCTGTACAAAGGCAGCCGGGTTTGTGAGAGGTTTTTTTTCTTGGTCGGCAATTCTATTTAGGATTTTGTTTATTTCTGTTTTGAGATTGACATGGTTATAAAGACAGTTTAGTAAGTGAGCTTAGTCCTCCTGTGCGGAATAGCATCTGGTGCAGAGTTAGTTTGGGTAAGTTGTAGGGTTATGGAATTGGAGGAGTAGGAAGGTTGGTAGTTCTTCGGCAAGCAGTTTGACTTTAAAGTTTTTTAGGTTCGATAATGTGGGGCAGGTATAGAGTGCCTTGGGTTTGTCTTTGAAGAATATGGTGGCGAGGGTGGCGTCCCAGTCGATATCGGTTATTTTATGTTGCCAAAGTTTAATTCTGTCTTGGTTGTACTATTTAAGTAGGTTTGTAATTTGGAGGATGTGTTTTATTACTAATTTGAGCGATAGTACTATAGGGATTGAGTTTATTAGTGGTGTATATCTGTTGTATAAGAAGTTGTGTGGTGCAAGGTTCAATGAAAAATGGGGTTTTGAGTCAACGGTTTTCTTTTCTTTATCAAAAGAAATATCTAGCTTCCGATCTCCAATTATTGCATTCGTTATTCGTTGTAACAGGGGCCATTCCATTTGGTCTAGTTTCTGATTGAGTAAGAAATGTGTATCAGTAGTTTGAGAGATGAGGGTTAGAAGATGGGGGTTATTAGTAGTTATCTTAATTTTGGCTCGGTTGTCTGTAGTGGAAAGGACAAAGCTTAGTAAGGTAGTGAGTGTGGTAATTTTTGTAGGCCAATGCTCGCTATAGCTGCTTATAGTGTTCCCATCCGGTAGGAATGAGCAGGTTGCCACTGTGGTGGTACAGTTTGATATTTTTTGGTGACTAGTAGTTAAAGTGATGTTTAGTTCCTTCTTTTTGAAATTCGCAGAGACAAGGGATTCTCAAATTCTAATGGGTGGTTCGTTGAAAGCTGAGAGTGGTCGTGGTAGGGGTGCAGTTTGTTTGTTAGTTGTCCTTGTACTTTTAAGTTGTTGGAGGGAGTGTTTTATGTCTTTGATGTTCGCGTGTATGTGTTTGTGGCAGTCGACTTGTATGTTGTGAATGTATTCTTGTTCCAGTCGTATGTAGCAGGTGCTATGTATAGTGTCTCTATTTGATAGTTCGCAGCCTGTACAGGCCTTTACCGTATTGTCTAGTTGTCTTCGGTAGTGTTTGCCCAGAAGGGGTATACTGGTCGTATTATATATTTTTGCTATTTTCATTTGGGAAGTTATTATCCATCCTTTTTTCTGCGGAATCCATATCGGGGTAATGAATGGGTTGGGGTCGATAAGTTCCAATGATGGCGATGTAGTGTCTCTGATTAAATCTTGCATTATAGTGAACTATTTGGGTGTTCGTCCCCGTGGGATTTTTCTGATGTTGTGGTGGAATTCTTTCCAGCTAAGTAATTTTGTGTTAGTTGGGTCTAGAAATTGTTCGATACAACTTATATGGTGCTGATTTAGTTTGTTTTTAAGATATGAGCTACGAGGGTTTTTGTGAAGAAGATAGTTAATGGAAGAGCCGAGGGTTTTTGTGGGGATGGGCCAGGTATTTAGAGGTTTGGTAAGGTTGATATTCAATTCAAGAATTGCTAACACAGCCTGACTCGTATGGGTGAGGCTTTCTGGTGATGAGATAATCGGACATTCCTCGAGAATAGATGATTTTGTATAGGCAGCCTCTTGTATTTTCTGTAAACGGATTTTTAGGTAGGATGAATCAAATGAAATGTGGTTCAAGCCACGAAGGAGGTTGGTTGTAAGTGTTGTTAGTTGTGCTTGGCTTATGTCAGTTATTGCGTATATGGACGCACAGGTCATAAAGGAGTTGGGAACTCCTTTGGCTAATTTTGCTTTTTGTTTGATGATGTTCATTATTGTTCTATTTATTATTTTTAATTGACCGGTTTTCAGGTATGAATTTAGGATACGGTATTGGAAACGAGGTATGATGACGTGGTTGTAGATGTATGCCGCTTGCTTTTCAGTGATTTTCGCCCAGTGTAACTTTTTGAGGTTCGTTTGGATTTCTGCTATTATGTTTTTTTGAACCTGGTTATGCATTTTGTTTAGAGTGAACCAGGTGCCAAGATATTTTAATGGAGAGTTGCTTGGCAGTGCGGTGATTTTGGTGTCGTCAAATACAACTGAATGTGGGGTCGTGCGAGAATTGGTGAGTAAAAAGAATTTAGTTGGGTTGACTTTTATGTTATTCAGCTTGTAGAAGCTAGTGGCAGTATCCAGTATTTCGGTTAGGGTTTGTTTGTCCGGGGCGATCTATAGAGCATCGTCCATGTATGCCATAACAGATGTATTGATAGTTTTAGGTGGGGTAGTAGGAATGGTACTCGAGTATTCTGTAAACTTTTTTTGTATGGTAGAAATGAGGGGGTCATAATAAATCTTCCATAATAGGGGCGAGAACGTCTCCCCTTGGTCTATCCCGTCCATTACTGGGTAAGAATCGGTGAAGCCGTAGTCAGTTATGACCTGATTAGTTCGGTTCGCTAATAGGTAAGTAAGGAGGTTGATGATGGTGGTTGGAACTTTTATTCGACAGAGTGCTTTTGCTAAAGTATCGATGTGAACTGAGTCGAAGGCCTTCGACATGTCCTGAGAGAGCGCCCATATTTCTTTGTTATTTGTCAAGGCATCTTCGATGATGTGGGTAAATTTTGAAACCGGTTGGAATGTGGATTGGTGTGAAAATGCAGCGTGATTCATGGGTGAAAGTATCTCGTTTCTCATTATAATGGCAGTCATTCTTGAAGTTAGGATTTTAGTAAAGCATTTGCGAGTGTGGTCGATCAGTATGATTGGTCGTGTCATACTGAGATGGTATTTGTATTCTTGTCTTTTGGGGATAGGCCAGATGGTTGCCCTCAACTATTGTTTTGGTGTTTCGTTTAGGTGCATACAGTTATTAAATATTTCAAGTAGTGCGTTTAACGCTGAGTTAGGGAGGTGTTGAAGTATTTCATTCGAAATGGCCAGTGGTCCCGTAGCCTTGTTTTTTGGTGCATTTTCTATAGTTTTTTGTAGTTCTGAAAAAGAAATTGATTGTGTAAGTGGTTCGTAGATTGTGGGGTCAATATTCTTTAACGGGAGATATACGTCATCCCACCCGTGCCCGTAGGCTGGGTCAGGCGGGTTTTTTCTGGTCCAAGACATGAAGTGTGAGCGGATGTGTGCTTGAACTTCTGGTTTGTTGGTAATAATTTGGTCAGGGAGTATTATCTTGTTGGTTCGCACTGGTTCAGGTCTTCTCTTAAGAATGCTGTCTATCATCCTACTAGTGTTTTCTTTGAAGTCATTATATCTTCTGTTGACAAAATGGTCAATTTTTTTGGATTGCTCTTGGAGTTTTTCTAGATTTCGTGCAGTCCATATAGTATGTTTGATCTGTTTTAGCTGTGAGATAGTAGTGGGAGTGGATCGAATATCCGCTAGTGAGAGAGGTTGGATTGTTAAGTTAGCTAAAGCTGAGGCTGTGTGCAAGAGTTTGTTACATTTTTCAAGCGAAGAGTTAGTGGTTTGTGTGCTTAGTAACCGGAGGCATTTATTTAGGGCTTTTAGAGCTAAGTGTAGGTTAGTAGCTTTTAAGGAGAGCCCGTTGAACTTTTTTTGACTAGAGAGGATGTAGGGAATGTGCTTGTTTATTGTTCTTTTAATCGTTGCAGACCAGATGTGCCAAGCTTTGTTTAGGTCACATGAGTCCCAAAGAGTGCTTTTATTGAATATATGGTTGTGATCAGACAGGGCGGTGTCAACTTCAGTCGCGAAGTTTTCCCAATTCTCTTTTGTCATCTTCGCATATTGATAGATCTTTCGCTTCTTTTTTTTTATTCCATGGAGTTTTCTGTTTAAAGATTTCGATGTGCCAGGTAGATTGAATGATTTTATGGTCGCTATCTGTTATGTAGTCTGCATAGGTAATTATGGGTTGGTCAATGTCTTGGATCATATCCGGGGTTACCCAGATATCATCGATCTGGCTGCTTGTATTGGAGTTAGCCCAAGTAGGTGTGGTAATGTGGTAAAATGATAGGAGGCTCGTGGCATTTAGGGTTTGTAGGTTTTTGAAAAGGAGAAGTTTTTTGTCTCTAAGCATGTTTGCATTTAGGTCCCCGAGGAGGATAACATGCCAATTTTTGTTCTTTGCTTCCCGGAACCATCTAGGTGCTCTTTCTTGTGTTTGCTTATTTAGTTGAGGATGGCTTGTGGCAGAAGGTAAGTACGTAGAAATTATCTGCGGTTTATTGCTGGGAAAATAGAAGTCTATATATATCAGTGTGCCAGGTAGGGTCTGTATAGTGTGAAAATATGGCTGGAGTTGGTTGCACACCATCAGCGCGGTGCCTAAGCTGGGTCCAGTATTGGTTTGGTTTGGTGGTTCGAAGTTGGAGGTGAAGAAAGAGTAGAGAGGATTAGTGAGGTTGGCCGCTCTAATGGTGGTCAGCTTTGTTTCAGTTAACGCGACTATGTGGAAATTGGACTCTATATAGTAGTCGATCCAATCGTGTATCTTTCCGAGCTTGGACATGCCTCGGATGTTATGTGTGACAATATTAAGTTCGTTGTTATTGAGAGATATTTTTTGAAGTTCGGTTTCAAGAGGAAATTTAGGGGTGTTTTCTCTATTGATATTTTCGTGATTATCTGTTTGGTCTTGAGAAAGTGTATCTCCAGGTTCTATTAGTTGTTCACTCATGATCCATGTGGTGGTCTGTATGTGTTGCTGTAACAGAGGTATGTGGTGCGTAATTGTCTAAGATGTCCCATTCTGGTGTGGGTAAGTCCGGAACAGAGATGAAGTGGAGCTGCAGTGTGTTGAAGGAAAAGTAGTTGTGTAATAGGGATTCCGTTGGTTGTATTTGTTCGTAAGTTAGGACCGGTAATTGTAGTTCGTTTAGTTGGGGAATTTGTTTGAAGGCGTTAATGGCACCGGTTAGGTCCATAGGTAAGGCGGGTTTGTCACCTTGTTGTAGTACTTTCTCTGGTATTTCAATCAATGTGGGTGGTATTTTATGAAAGAAGTAGTGTGCCCTGAGCGCTCGGGCTGTTTCTACCAGAATCTTTGGTGAATGAATAGGTGTAGTGATATGAACAGCAGTTACAAGGGTTGGGTCTGCCGGGAGATTTGGTTTATCCGTAGGGTTCACTGTCATGTATTTAAGTGAAAGGGGATTCCGAATTTGTATTCTAATTCAATTTCTGCCAAGAATACTTTGGCAATGGTGACGTTATTAATTGGGAAATTATATGATCCTTTGGTACGTATATCTCTCGGATCAGTGGGTAGTGTTGACTTTTGTATGAAAAAGTACTTAGGGATTCGTTTAAATAAGTAGTGTTCATGTAAGGTCGTAACTAGGTTTTTGAATTCCTCTTCAGTTTTGGGTGCGCATGGGAAAAGGTGTCTAGTTGCCGAGTTAAGGTCCTGTGGAGTAGAGGGGAGGCGTTCTTTTTCTTTTGGTAAGTTAAAGTATGAGTCAGGGATTCTATCGAAGATGTAATGCTGTTTTAGTTGTCTTCGGATAGTCGAGAGGCGTGCTAGTTCTTTGTGCTCGGTAATGGGAAAGATCCCCTTGAAGGAGTAGTGTAGGTCTTGATAGTTTTTCGGGATGTCCTTTAGTGCGTGGGCGAAGTAGTTGTCTGGCAGGCGTTCGAAGGAAAAGATCTTTCGAAGGGCGGTTATGACCGATCCGGTATTTATTCTGTTCTGTATGGGGATTGCATATGGAAGTGCTTCGTGTATTGCATGGTCAATTAATTGTGGAGAGGTTGGTAGAGGCTCTAGTAACTCCACATGTATGCTCGATAGGTGAAAACAGGTCGTTTCAAATGATATAACTGGTTTGATTTGGGCGAAGTTAAGGCAGTAATAGATCAGTCTGGCACAGTCATGCGGTCTCATCAGAAGGAAGTCTGCATTAGTCATGAAGTCTATGTCGAGTTTTGTTCTTAATTTACTGTAGATCTGGTCACGATTATTTTTGTTTATAAAGTTCTTTCCGTGTTGTCTCTTGTATTTTTCGAGTGCCATTTTGTATAAGGTGTTGAATTCAATTTGGTGTGCGGGTCGGGTGTCTTTCGTCCTAGAGAAGGAGCGGAAGAAGGCTGTATCGAAATATTTTAATTTTGAATTTATGGCTGCAGGTATATTCAGGACAGTAGGGTGCGTTGTCAATTTGTGTTTCAGAAATTTTTTTAGTTCTTCCGTGACGTCAAAAGCTGCTATAATTCATTCGTAGGGCCATTCCGTTGGGTCAAAATGACGTAAGCGTTGGCGTGCTTTTACTTTCAAAGTGCCTGTACACTACTTCGGATGTGTTTCCATTTTTCGACGTGTATGTGCTTTGCTGTATAGTTTGCGTGGTTCGGCCAGTTTCCCAGCAGTGGGCAGTGGTTCGTGTAGAAGTTTCGGGGAGGAGGGTGTCGATTCAATGGTCTTGTTGGATTCTGTTTCCATCCTATCTTCTGCATTTGTCTAGGTGGTGATTTGTGTTAACAGTTGGTCGCTGCCGGTCGGAGGTGCCCATGGGTTGGGGCCGGAGGTCCAGGTGGGTCGTTTAGGGACGGCTGGAGGGTCAGTAGAGATCTGCATTGATGTGGAGTCAGTTCCCGCATTGTTGTCTAAAATTGGAGATCCGGATTCCTGGATGATCTGGGTTTTTCCCATGCTTGTTGTGATATCGTGTTCGGGTGATTCTATAACTGGTGTGATGGGGCCAAATGGCTCTCCTCGTCCAAATTTGTCGATTCAGTTAGTTCGGGTGCTAGTGCCAGTATTTTTCTCCCACGGTTGTTTTGACAGAATCGTCAAGTGACGCCATTGACGGATTTGACGGGGGTAAGCCCATATTGCCACTTTTTGGTGAAAATTCTGTAGTGATTTCAGTAGAGAGGACAAGTGGGGTGGTTTTTGTAGAAGTGACGGTTGTTTTGACACGTTTGAGAGGAGGTGTGGATGATAGTGCATTATATTCTACGTCTGTTTGTATAGCTTCTATGGATGAGAGAAGGACGTCCTGCATCATGTCGTTTGCGCTATTAGGTGTGTGTGACATCGTAGGAAGGAAATTGAGGAAAATTTCCGGTGTGGAAAGAGTGACAGGTCTCTTTCTTTTAGTTATTCTGGCTATCGTTCGTACTGAAGCAGTATGGTATCTTCTATTTAGCCCAAAGGGCCCAGCTTATTAGTGTTTAGTACTAAAAACTCTTATCGTGTAATGTTGTTTTTCTTAATTTTTTGTTTTGAAGATCAGTACTGGAAAAAAGTTCTAAATACTTTATAAATAGAATTTTTAATAGCATTTTTACATGTTGAATTATATCAGAAAAATAAAATAAATTTACTAATTTAACTTAATCTTAAATCAATATTAAGAGGTTTCAAAATTAAAAAAATAGCATATTTCAGAGATAAATAAGAGGTTAAATTAAAGAGTAAATACTTTATACAACTTTCACTCAAATTATTTACTGAACCTTTGCTCAAAATTACTTACCGAACCTTGGCTCAAATCATTTATTAAACCATTGCTCAAGTTATTTTATATATAACTTACTGAACTTAGCTCAGATTACTTACTGAACCTTTACTCAAATTACTTACTGAACCTTCACTCAAGTTAATTCTAAACCTTTGCTCAAATTTCTTTATATATTCTTCACTTAAATGTTTTTTATATAACTTACTGAACCTTTACTCTGATTACTTATTGAACCTTTGCTCAAATTATTTATTAAGCCTTTACTTAAGTTATTTTTAACTTACTAAACCTTTGCTCAAATTACTTACTAAATTTGCTCAAATTAATTACTAAACCTTTTCTTTGTTCAAATTATTCTTTTATATAACTTATTAAGCCTTCACTTAAATTATTTTTTATATTACTAAACCTTTGCTTAAATTATTTTGAATATTACTTATTAAACTTTCGCTTAAATGATTTTTTTATATAGCTTAACAAATATTACTTTATTTTATATATTAATATACCTCCAACGAAAAATTTCAAGCAAACTACAGTTTGACTTCTCTATAGTCACAGCCCATATAGTCACACCTCTATATAAGTACCTAATATTGTACAATAGAATTGTCTCATTGAGTCAAACACTCTAGCAGCTGTTTTATCCAAATTGGGCCACTGAATTAATAGTTGTTCACTATTAAACATTTTAAATTTTTTAATAATTTCAAATATACACAAATATATTACTTATTGGCCTTTGGTCACATGACCATGACAAGGTATTTTATTTATAGTCACACCTCTGTACAATTACCAAAATAGGGCACAATGGACTTGGTAATTATAGAGAGATCAGACTGTATTGTAATTAAGCAAATGAACTTGAAAAATATCGTTAATAGTTTTTCATATATTGTAAGATATCAATCTAGTTCTATGGCTTGAATTATTTCTAATAGTTTGTCAATTTCTTTAACCAGAATTTTAGTAATAGCCTTAATTGTGCTAGTTGAATATTTATTCATAAGTATTTTAAAAGATTATTTATTTGTTTAATTTAACATGCTGATATGAAATTTGACATGCTAAGCATAAAGTGATATTAGAAGTAGTATCAATTAACAACAAAATAATTTATAATAATGATCATAAATTATTTTCTATAAGTGCACATTCTATAAGATAAACAATAAGTATAGATACTTATATATATATTATAAAATCAGCAATTACAGAAGCTACTTTAAGTTTTAATGCTAGCTTCTAGTTACATTTATCAATTTATTTGATCTTTGATAATATTTTGATTAATGTTATGCTTCTTTTTTTAACTACCTAAACATTGTGTGCTAGAATAATATGTGGATCAATATTTTCTTAGGAATTTTTTGTACCAACCTTCTTTTTTCTACATTTTACTAGCTCTACTTGAACACAAATTTTTGCACTACTCTTTAGTGTGCTGACATTTATTAGATAATATTTTAGGGGGTGGGAGTTAAAGAAAATCTTATCTTAGTTAAATTTGATTGGCCAAAATTCTATTTATAGATCTTACCTGGGGGTGGGGTAAGCACCTATAGTAAATGGATATTAGGTAATAAATGTCAGCAACCTTATACATACAAGCAGATTATTATAGGCTTTATATTATAAAAAAAAGATGTTAGCACTGGGATAGACTTGGCTTTTGCTAAATTATACCTTATACCTTCAGCTAAAAGGGCATCCATAAATAACGTTATGTACCTAGAGATGTGCGAATGCATGTTTTTTTGATCTTGCATTGCATAATGCAGCATTATGCTGCATGATGCATTATGCTATTCTGTATAATATATAAAAAATAGCCAAAAAATATTATCATGCAAGTTTAAAAATACAAATTATAAATAATGATATAAATGTTTTAAATTATATTTTTAAAGTACAAAATAAGATTAGAATTAATTGTACAAAAGAAAATGTAGTAAAACTACTGCAAGGCTGTAGAACTACCACCATAAGAGTACTATGATATAAAAGACTACTATTAGAATCTTGTAGATCTAATACAATGCTGTAAGACTGCCATAGAGCCCAGAAACACCAAAAAATATTAGATTGGTAGTGATGAATATAAACAAAACAAGTAGTAATACAAGTATTCACTATAACGTATATACACAAAATAATAATTTTATTACTATAGTTAAAAATTTTTAATCAAATTATATAATAATTTCTATGTACATTTTGAAATTTTAGGTAGCTTGCATAGCATTATGCTGCATTATGTAGCATGCAACATTGAATACATAATGCATTTTGCACATCTCTATATGTACTTTCTCATAGTAGTACTTAACCCCCTACTATATAAAAAAATTTTTCAAAATCTGTATATTTATATATAAAATTTACAAAAACTTGAATATATTGTGACACAATGATCTGATTTGGACAATATAGATACCATTCGATTCATCTTAGTGAAATGAATCCAATGATACCAAAATCATTTCATTTGGTTTACTGGTATTCACAAAAAACTATTGATTTTATAGTTATTTTATAAAAAAACATAATAACCAATAGTATTTTGCTAATAACTTTTGATACAGTAATCCAAATAAAGTGCAATTGGTATAGTGATTTGAACCGGTTGGGCTATAATCGGGTAACTGACCTGAACTGAATAAATTTCGGGTAACTGGTTGAGTAAATGCTTAATCGGTTGACCTGTACAACCGATTGAGAATCGGTTGACATAATGTAAATGACATCAAGGTCCCGAAAAGTTCCGAAATGAAATGAATGAACATAGTAGACGAGACAAAAATTTGAGTAAAGGTCCGAGAATTCCCGAAAGTAAACATGAAGTAATCTTATTCGGTTGAATCGGTTGACAGCAAATATTTCAGTTCGGTTAACCGATTAAGGAAAATTTTCTCGGTTCAAATCACTAAATTGGTACCATTCGACTCTTCTTACCGAGACGAATCGAATAGTGCCAAAATCATTAAATCTGGACTACTAGAACAGTTTTTAAACAATTTTTCTAAAAAATTGTGTTATATTTTTTTGACCCTCCTACTTAAGAGGAAAAACGTTAGGGGAGTGACAAAAATTAGATGATAGTTTAGAAGGGAGGGAGTAATAAAAGGTGAAATTATATATAAGAACCTGACTATATACAGTGCGGGATAGCATAAACCAACACCCCCACGCCAAATTTTGAAATAAATACTCAATCTGATTGGCTAGAATAATGTAATTAATTGTGATTGGTCAAAAATTACATATGAGTTTCTTTTTTTATATATTAAATACCAAATTTTCAATTTCATAGTAAACTTTAAATTGATATAATCTTTTAAAATTAAAAAAATTAAAAATCTTTTTTAACCAAATTGTAGCTTAGCCTTAAAGCTACAATTTGGTTAAAAAATTTTTTTAAAAAATTTTTTATTTTTAAGTTATATCAATTTTTGTAAAATACATATAAAAAGGTGTTGGTTTATGGTGTCCTGCACTGTATATATTAAGGAAGAGGGAGAGGGATAGATCTCTAATAAAAAATAATTAGATGATTAATGACATGGCCCTTATATTTTGTCAGACTTTCTCCCCTTGTATAACATTATTTCTGGATGCCTTCTAATTTCTCAAGAGAAGCTTGAAGTTAAGGACCACCATTTTCATAATCATTCTTGATTGTTTCAAGAAACAATTCAAATAATTCCAAATTATGCCTTAATTAAAACAATTTATTTAGATAGTGCTAATAGATATATAAATATATATAATAAAGTCAACTCACATTTCAGTTATAGTAGTTTGGCCTATATCCATATTGGCTTTAGTATTAGATCTCTCCAATTCATGTGTTTTGTCATGTAAAATTTTAGTATAGTTATAACTTTTACATTAACTATAATTGGTTTGAGCATGTAATGATGCATAGAAAGAATCATCAGCCACAACAGGACCCCGAGCTATACATAGATAGGTGACAATTTGCTATTGCTTATTTTTAACTATTTTTGTATAGATCTTTTCTATATTTAGTAATATTAATGCTTATTTTTGACTGATTTTCTGTAGATCTTTTCTGTTTTTAGAAATATATAACAATTTTTTAAAATTGTTAGCTGTTTATAGATTGCTTGGGGGTCCTGCCACAACTCCTAAATATATATTCAATAATTATTTAATACATATAAAGATCATATATATAAATGCTATTAAGTTAACCAAAACAATCTAAAAACTATTTAGCAAATTCAATTAATTATAAAATGCTTACTACATGCAATATATACAAAGCGAGCATGATTATTAGGTATTAGTGATAGAAGAAAATTTAAAGATCCAATATAATATTTTGTGACCACTGCTCCTGATAGTCCTATATAACAAGTACATGTACAGAATTCAGTAGTGACTATATAAAATAAGTCAATGTTTTTTTCTTGACTTGGGACTAGGGTTCCTACAAACCCGGATCAAATCAAACTTTAGATCAGATTTGGGTTTGATTTGATTTTGAATTAAACCCAAACCCAAACTATGATTAAAAAATATTTGAGTTTGATTTGAAGCAAACTTTTTAGTTAAATTTGAGTTTGGTTTGAATTTGAGTTTGAAGTTTGCAAACTAGTTTGAGTTTGAATAATATAAATATATTTTTATATTTTAATTGATAATCTGCCAGTCAACTAGAGAGTGATCATATGAAAATCACTATAGGCGAAATGTGGCGTGCTTCCATCTAAAACTTTTTTCTTGCTAAGTTAACAATACATACCTACTAATTAAAAATTGTAGAGCTCGTTGAGACGCATCTAATAGTGGTTAGATCATCCAAATCGGCCCAGTGGATGGCGAGATATCTTCGAAAATGATTGGCTGACTATATAAAATATAAACAAATATTGTTTACATAGAGATTTTACATAGTCAGCCAATCGTTTTTCAAAGATATCTCGCCATCCACTGGGCCGATTTGGACGATCTAACCACCGTTAGATGCGTCTTGATGAGCTCTACGACTTTCAATTGTGTACATGTATCGTTAACTTAGTAAGAAAAAAAGTTTTAGATGGAAGAACGCCACATTTCGCCTATAGTGATTTTCATATGTAATCTGCATCATTGAGTTTAATATAGTCGGCCAATCGTTTTTTGACGATATCTCGCCATCCACTGGGCCGATTTGGATGATCTAACCACCATTGGATGCGTCTCGACGAGCTCTATAACTTTCAATTAGTGGACATGTATCGTTAACTTAGTATGAAAAAACTTTTATATGGAGGGACGTCACATTTCACCAATAGTAATTTTCATATGTAATCTGATCACTGAGTTTTATATAGTTAGCCAATCGTTTTTTGACGATATCTCGCCATCCACTGTGCCGATTTAGATGATCTAACCACCAATAGATGCGTATCGACGAGCTCTACAACTTTCAATTAGTGGACATGTATCATTAACTTAGTAAGAAAAAATGTTTTAAATGGAAGCATGCCACATTTCGCCTATGATCACTCTCCAGTTGTTAGGCTGATTATCATTTAAAATATAAAAATATATATGTTATTCAAACACAAACTAGTTTGCAAACTTCAAATCAAAAAAAATCAAACTTAGTATAGTATTTGGGTTTGGTTTGAATTTGATTATTTTTTATTTGAATTTGGGTTTAATCTCAAACTTTATAAAATTTATAGTTTGAGTTTGGTTTGATTTGGGGTTTGATCAAACTCAAATCAAACCCGGATCAAACTTCAGAACCCTACCTTTAATATTAAAATAAAAAATTTAAAAACCAAATTTGGTTATAAGTTATTATTAATTTGTAAATATAATTTAAAAAAACAATTAGGGTACTAACATTTATNTGATTTAGGGTTTGATCAAACTCAAATCAAACCCGGATCAAACTTCGCAACCCTACTTGGGACCATATATTCTGTGGTCAACTCAGTTTGTCGAATCTTTGCAGCATTAATTGCATCCCAACCAAGTCACAAAAATCTCCTAGCAATTTGAAGATGACCAAAATGACTATGTGCTATTCCTAGTAACTGATATTCATAGTACTGTTCTATATTTGTAATAATAAATTGAAATATCTAAACAATATTGTATGCCTTTATGCATGCAAATATAATATCCTTTAATAATCTAAAGCTATATTAAATATAGTTGTTGGTATTATTAGCACATGTAAAAAGCCCAGAACAGAAAAGCAATGCCCAAAATTGTCATCTGCTCCAAAGTATCAAAATGTTTTTGTAATTGTGGATATATATGATAGTAACTAGCTTTTAACTCATCGTAATATTTTATTATTTTGATTTCTGTTTTTAGTATATAGGATTTTTTTCATGGTTTTTATAATGAGCATTTTATGATTTTTATCTATGCAGTGCTTCAAATTATGTAACCAATGCCAGAATGTTTGCAGGATATAGAACACACATAATAAGCATTCTACTTGTGGACAACAATACTCTAACATATTGCATTTACTAGCTAAATCATCTATCAAAAAAGTTATTAGTTCAAGATTAGGCCCACGCCCAAAAAATGCATATTGCAGAAGTAGTGTTTTTAAAAGATTCATTTCCTTTTTAAGGGTTATCTCTAATTCATTAGATATTACTAGAAGATCAAGAGGTAATGCCCAACAATACAGCTTGTGTAAAATAAAGTAATTGATGTATTTAACAGTTTAAAGGATACTACATATCCACATAACAAATTTTATCTGATTGCTAAATTATTTTAAATTATTTTATAATCACAGTCCATCAAGTTCATAACTATGCAAAGGATAAAGGCTTTTTTTTTCTCAAGAAATATACTCTTGAAATATTGCATGCCCTTTCCTGAATTATTATAATTATTAACTTTATCAGTTAATCATTGAAATATAGTAATATTATTTTTCTTTTAAGATGTTTATTATGATACTGCTTGAATAAATTTTGAACATATCCATAATCAGGATTCTGTGCATGGTTAGCTAATAATAACAAATAACATAAGTTCTTGATTATTTTTGGCATTCAAATAAAGACTATCTTCATAAGTATATAAGGTGGTTGCAAGTGTGTTTCTATTAGCAAAACGATCAATATATTTTTTACAAATATCTTTTTTGACATGCCTAAAACTAAGGAACTTCGTGAAATAAATAACATAATTATGTATAAACTTGAAATTAATTTCTAGCAGATAAAGTGTTTAAAAATGCTACTATTCAAGTTGAAGATGACTAGTAGCTTTACATTTAGTATTTTAATTTGTATAGAATTAGATTTTTTCAATATAAGATTCTCTTGTTTTCGTCTTACTGCATCACTATGGATACAGTATCTCATTTTATAAAAGATAACCTTTTTTTCTGAAGTTGATAGCCTTTGGTTTGAGGCAATGTCATTTTTGTTATTTTTTCAAACTCAGTATACCATTTATGTGCACTTTTCTAGTATCAACATTTACAAAGAAATTAGTATCAAAATAATTAACCAAAAATCCTTCCATTATTATATAAGCAGGAATTTGGTTAACTTCAAAGATAAAATAATTATAGTTTAATAGAAGTATAACTGCAAGTAATATAGTGTTCATTTCACATGATATGTTTGTGCTAAGTGGTTGTTTTAAAATCTCACTTAGATTCATGATATGTATTACTAAATAATGAAATATGTAAATTTAAAAAGAAATCGCATATAGGTTTAAAAGAAAAGAGAAATATATAAAGGTTTAAAAAAACTACTTATAGATTTTAAAAAAGAAAATGTATAAAAGGTTGAAAAAAATTGCATATAGGTTTTAAAAGAGAAAGAAATGTATAATGAAAAATTGCATATAGATTTTAAAAGAGAAATAAAAATATAAAGATTTGAAAAAAATGTGTATAGGTTTTAAAAGAGAAAAAGAATATATAAAGATTTTAGAGAAAAAGGGAATATAGATTTAGAGAGAAAAAGGACAAATACAGATCATATTAATGCAAATAATGGAACAAGTATTAAAAGTTTCTCTTATTTATTTTTGCTTTTATATATCTTTAAATTATTTACATCATTTTTATACAATATGTTTCATCTTTAAATTAATTATATCATTTATATATCATTTATTTATTATTATCATTTACTTTACATCTTTGATCTGATTTATATTAGTTTCACGTGAACACGAACCCTTAATAATATATTAAATATAAACGCACTGCTAATTCAATTTTTATTCAATTTAGATATAATCAATCAATCAATTAGCAAAAAAGTTTTTATTATAATACAATTTTTTGTATCAAATAACAACAACAGATTTGTTTATTTGAACAAGTTTTAAGTCATATTTTATATTATGCACATGAACTGCACGATTTTAAATAAACCATTACATGAATATGCATAATTATTTATTATATAATAAATAATCGATATAAGCTAGTACAGAATTCTTGAGTGCAAATATTTTTATATCAGCAAAATAAATATATGAAATCTTTTGAAGAAATTGCATGCTAAAATCTTTTAAAAAAATTGTGATTGATACAAAATCTTTTAAAAAATGCACAATCTTTTGAAAGATTTCAGCATGTATTTTTTTAAAATATTTCAAAATAAATTTCAAAATATTTCAAAATATATTGCTAAATATTGCTAAATAGGCCAAATAAAAAATGCAAACCTCTATCTAATTATCTATTTTATGAGTCACAAAAAGTAATATTTTTCATATTATCATGTAAATCTGCAATATTTTAAAAATTTTAAATTTTTTTTAAAATTTTTGCAATTGAATATTAAATTTTATATTTATTTATTTAATTTTAATATATTATATTTTTAAATTAATAAATATATATTTTTTAAAGAGTTATCTATGTACCACGCCAGGTGGCAAATTATTTTTGCCATCCCAGTGATTGGCCAATCATATTCGATCACATGAACTTATTTTTTTATTAATAAAAAATATCATGTAATAAATAAAAAAAAAAATAAAATAAAATAAATGCAATAAATGTGTAATGAATGACAATTTCGCATACCAAATTTATTTATTAAAAAAAAGTGACAAAACCATATCATGAATTTATTGAATTTATTTATAAAAAAAAATATAATATAACAAAACTGTAACTGTATTACCACAATGATGCTAACGAAATTGATTTTTGAAAAAGGCCAATTTCGTCTTCATTAGAGAAAATTAAAATTTTTTATAAGAAAGAGCAAATAAAATTTATATAGATATGTTCCTTATAATTTCGTCTATTTAAAAAAATATCAAATAATTTTGACTTTTAAGTGAAATAGGTCAAAAACAATTTTGTTTTCAAATTTTAATTTTGGGTTTTAGAACCCAAAATGCTTTCGTCCACATGTATAATTACTACAAATTTACTTATAGTAAAAAATACATCACACTGCCACAAAAAATTCACAACAAAAATGAACAACAGACAAACAATTACAATGAAATGTCAATAGTATGACAACTCTACGACAAAGCCACCAAAAACAGAAACTCTAATAATTCTAGTAACAACGTTCCAATGGCAAAATTATATCTGGAAGAAAGAGAAGCAAATATATATGAAAAAATTGCTTCAAGAAGAAGAAACGGCGGGTGGCAATCAATTAATCGACAATCACTTCACTGACATAACATTTCACTGACAATTATTCACTGACACGTTCATTTTACCGACAGTTTATTTCACCGAAGCTCATTTCACCGACAAAGTAATTCTGGTCATTGTCGTAGAGTCAGAGTAGAAATAGGTAGAATTAGGGCTAAAGTTAGGGTGCTTTTTAAAAAAAATTTGTCGATGAAATGAACTTCAGTGAAACAAACTGTCGGTAAAATGAACATGAAGGTGAGTATTTGTCAGTAAACTGTTATGTCGGTGAAGTGATTGTTGGCGAAATAATACAAACTCAGAAACGGTGACTCCAATAACTTTAGTAATGACAGCTCCAATGGCAAAATAACATACAGAAAAAAGAGAAGCAGTAGTGAATATATAAGAAAAAACAAAAAATAACACCAAGAAAAAAAACTTACCCAAAACTTGCGAAATTACACCTGGAAGAAAGATAAGCAAATATATAAGAAACAAAACTGCCCTCAAAACAAAGAAAACAGCGACTTCAGTAGAACTCCGAAAAATACATAGATAGGTTAGATTAATTATAGAGTTACTATAAAAGAACAGATCTGCAGAAAAAACTTCAAAAATAGGCAAAAAATTACTATAAATAGAAAAGATCTGCATAATAATCTCAAAAATAAGCAAACTCATACCTGATCTATCTATGTATATTTTGGATCCTACTTTAGTAATGACAGCTCCAATGGCAAAATCAAATCTGGAAGAAAAAGAAGTAGCAGTAAATATATAAGAAAAAAAAACCAATATCAAATCGAAAAACTTATCTGAAACCTCCAGTAATGACAGTTCCAATAGCGAAATCAAACCTGGAAGAAAGAGAAGCAGCAGTAAATATATAAGAAAAAAAATGATACCAGGACGAAAAACTTACTTGAAACCTCTAGTAATGATGGCTCTAATAGCAAATCAAACCCAGAAGAAAGAAAAGTAGCAGTAAATATATAAGAAAGAAAAAGACTGATACCAAGATGAAAAACTTACTTAAAACCTTTAGTAATGATGGCTCCAACAGCGAAATCACACTTGGAAGAAAGAAAAGCAAAAAATATAAGAAAAAAACTAATCCAAGTTGAAAAAATAGCGACTCTAATAACTCCAGTAATGACAGCTCCAACAGCAAGATCAAGAAAGAGAAACAGCAAAAATATAAAAGAAAAAAACATCACAAGATGAAGAAAATGGTAATTCCAATATCTAGTAATGATGGCTCCAACAGTAAAATCAAAAAAGAGAAGCAGTAGTAAAATATAAAAGAAAAAAACCATTTCCAAAATAAAGAAAACGGTAACTCCAATAACACTAGTAACAATGGCTCCAACGGCAAAATCAAAAAAGAGAAGCAGCAGTAAATATATAAGAAAAAAACAGATGCCAAGATGAAAAACTTACTTAAAACCTCTAGTAATAATGGTTCCAATGGCGAAATCACACCTGGAAGAAAGAGCAGTAGCAGTAAATATAAAGAAAAAAAAGATCTAATCTAAAAAAAAACAATAAAACTTATTTGACTGGTCGATCATTTGTTAGGAGTGGCAAAAAAATTTTAGCCTACCCAGATGGCATATAGGATTTTCCTATTTTTAATCAATATTACATATTTTATTGTAATAATTGAATATATATTTATTAATTACTTTATTTTTTAAAAAATTTAAAATTTACAAATATAAAACAAAATAGTAATAGTATTTTTACTAAAAAATAAAATAAAAAGACAAAAAAAGTAGTATTATTTGTATATAAAAAAAAACAAAACAAAAAAGTTTTATACATTATTATTTTGTTCTACTTGTTCTTTATTAGATATTTTTATATTTTTTGTCGAAATTGTAGATTCTTTATTATTATTTTAAATATATTCAAAAATTTCTAAAATTTGAACACAATGTAAAGATCATAAGTTTGTAAGAAATTTTAAATATACTTGTCTTTTCTTAGCCTTTTCTTGTCTAAAAAATATTTTTCAAATAAAATTCAATTTAAAAATTTAAAAATATTTTTGGATTTTAAAATATAATCAGAGAATTGTAAAGGTCGTTTGAGATAATTAGATATATCTTATAAATTTTTTAAATATTTAAAATAAGAGAATTACTATGCTTAACTGGAGGGGAATTTCCCTCCCAGTTACACAGATCATGCATGATCTACATATAAGTATCTTTTTTTATTTTTTGTTTACATTGTTTTTAGTTTTTATTTTTTTACAGTATTTACTAATTTTTTTTTGCTTTTCTTCCTCTTGGGCACTTTACATAGCTTCTTGAAGTCATCGTATGCTGGAGCTGTAGCTTGGTGCCATCGTATGTTGGAGCCATCACTTGGTGATTCCGTTCTTGCAAAGGTATCATCGCTTGTACAATAGTGAGGCCTAAAAAAATATAAGGTCTAAAGGTTAGAGTTATCATTATATTGAGCTTTGGGAGGGGCTTCTAATATGTATGTTGGAGCCATCACTTGGTGATTCTGTTCATGTGAAAATTTCGTTGCTTGTATGTTGGAGCGTCATACTGGTGCTTTTATTCATGTGGAGTTACTTTATTTTTTTGTTTGTTTTTTCATTCACTTCGTTTTTTACTAACTGTTTGTTGATATATTGCTACTGGGTTAATATATTTGTTAGTGCTAGCTTGATGTCATTGTATATTAGAACCGCACTTGGTGTCGTCGCATATTGGTGATGGTGATTTCATTCGTGTGAAGGTGTCGTAGCTTGTATATTGGTGACGTCGTATTCTCTTGCTGATTCAACTAGCAAACTGGAGCAAAATGTGAGCTTCGAGATACGTATTGGGTCGTTTCATGGAGAGTGAAAGGTCAGTAAAGGATATTTTTTTAAAAAAAAGCAATATCCCATGATTTCACTGAAGCTTCCTTGTGTGTCTTAAAAAAAAATTCCATACAAAGTTTTGCTTCATATGCAGTTAGCTTGTTGATTACTTATAGAAATTTATGTTTTAATAGCTAATCCATATCGTTATCATAGTGGCACGTGAATTTACATTTATTATCCCAACTCCTTTAGCTCCCCTTCATCTCTTATACTAATTCTGTCCTATCCTAACCCAAATTTGTACTACTGGTACTATCTAACCCTAACTTCGCTACTAACCCATTCTAATCCTAATATACAGCTTTGATCTGTATAAATGCTTACATTTTGCAGTTTGCTGGTTGAATCAGCACGGGATTTGGCACGGGTAATATTAGGGTAAGGGTTAAGGCTAGGGTTAGGGTAATATTAGACGAAAGGGATGGGGTTAGAGTTATGCTAGTATTAAGTGAAAGGGTGGATTAATACATTTTAAAAGCAGTTTTGTATATAAAAGCGGTTTTGTATATTATGTAAATAAATATAAAATAAATATGTATTAATATGTAATATAAATAAAAATAAATTTTATTGGTCGATTTGGTCTTGTGTAATAGAGAAATTCCCCGGTTAAGATTAGCAATTCTCTTAAAATAATTATAAAAAAATGTAGTAATATTTCTATATAATACAGTTGCCTCTTTCTAATCCGTCCCTCTATATACCGGACTCTTGATAATCCGAACTAAACTTTCAGAACAAATATTTTTATATATATTTCCTCTGGATATACCGAATTAGCATAGCAAATTTCCTATTCCGGATCTGAACTCAAGTTAATCAGTACATTTAATCTTTTATTTAATTAAATTTATTTTATATTACGAATAAAATTTATTTTATATAATTAATTGATATTCTGCCTGTCAACTGGAGAATAGGCGAAATGAGGCGTCTTCTATCTAAAATTTTTTTCTTACTAAGTTAACGATACATGTCCACTAATTGAACGTTGTAGAACTCGTCGAGACGCTTCTAATGGTGGTTAGATCATCCAAATCGGCCCAGTGGATGGCGAGATATCGTCGAAAAACGATTGGCCGACTATATAAAATTTCTTTGTAAACAATATTTGTTTACATAGAGATTTTATATAGTCGGCCAAACATTTTCGACGATATCTCGCCATCCACTGGGCCGATTTGGATGATCTAACCACCATTAGATGCGCCTCGACGAGCTCTACAACTTTCAATTAGTGGGCATGTATTGTTAACTTAGTAAGAAAAAGTTTTATATGGCGCGCGCGCACATTTCGCCTATAGTGATTTTCATGAGATTTCTGTCACGGATTTTTATATAGTCGGCCAATCGTTTTTCGGCGATATCTCGCCATCCACTGGGCCGATTTGGATGATCTAACCACCGTTAGATGCGCTTCGACGAGCTCTACGACTTTCAATTAGTGGGCATGTATCGTTGACTTAGTAAAAAAAGTTTATTAGTAACTCTTTATATACCGAATTTTTATTAGAGTTCGGTTTAGAAAGAGAAATTTTATATTACAAACTTTCTCTATACCGAACAAAATCTCTTGGGACGGCCTGTTCGGATAAGAGAGAGGCACTGTATATGTTCGTTTGAATTTTTCTAATTCTTCTAGTTCATTGCTTTCTTCTATTTCTACTAAAATTAGTATTAAAAAGAATTACTATATTTAACTTTCACTTTATTTTGAAAAATTGAACAAATTTTTAGTAAATAATAATAATAATAATAATAATAATAATAATAATAATACTAGAAAGCTAACAGCCTCTACCTGTGGATGTTTAAATAACTCTCAATGAATTGAGAGCTTTAAAAAGAGGGAAACAACTATTATGGCAGGTCGCACCTGGGCTTTGTTGAAGTCGAGTGAGTCTTTATTAGATATAGAAAAGTTTAAAGTATAGTAATTTAGAAGTAAACTTAGTGCATGTATATGTAATTCTTGTTAATAAAGGCAGGACCGCTACAGTGCACGACACTTAAAACTAAAATCACATGACTTGTCCCATTTTGAAAATTTTTATGCTGAAATTTGATTTTTATATTTTTATTTGCTAAAATCTGATTGGCTAAAAATTTTTTAAAATTTTATTTTTTAAAATTGACCAATCATAGAAGACTAAGTCACGTGATTTTTCCCATTTTTGGCAATTTTTTTACATATCATATAAAAATTAAGCATCTTTAAAATGTTATAACTTAAAAACAAATAATAATTTTTTAAAAAACAAAGCCGCTAAGTTGTAGTAAATTAACTAAACTACAATGTAGCAGCTTTCTTTTTTTGATATCTTTTCTGTATCAAGAGCTATTAGATTTTAAAATTTATTTTAGTCTTTAAGTGTCACGCACTGTAGTTAAAATAATAATAATAATAATAATAATACTAGATTTCTTATAAGAACTTCTTTAATGATATCTTTAGAATTATTAATTTTTCATATTTTGGGCAAGAATCAATTGATATACCACTATTGCATATGCTATTTTCTAATTAAATTTATCTCTTGAGGGCCAAATTCTATTAAAAATTTGAATAATATAAGTATTATCTTTATTAGAACTATTCACAACTCTTATAAAAAGAAACTTGTAATTCTTCATTTTTTTTTGATTTCTTCTTCTTTGGAATTTGTCTTGCTATTAATAGGGTCTAAAAGTTTGCCAAAAATAAAAAATATAGAATCTTTAATTTTAATAGTTAGGGAAGGGCCATTTATTAGCTGATATTTTGCTATTAAGAGGCTATCCCCTCCCTTCTATCTGATCATAGATACAGCAATTTGATTGGCTAAAATTATTAAAATTTTAAAAATTTTAAACATTTATAATTAAGGACAAATTTATTTATAACAGCATACAACATTTGTTATTTATCACAATATATTTATTATTAATTCAAATCACATAACTTTATATATAAAATTCAAATTTTATTAATTATAATAAAAAATTCCAAATACAAATTAAAATTCTAGGATTTGGGACAGCACTACATATATACTTGCAATTCGAATATGCAATACAATCGGTTTTACTGGATTTTCACGAATTAACGTGCAGGGGTGTAATTTCGAATTTTGGACCGAATTAAGGGTAGGGTGAACGTAGATCAATTTTCATATGATTTACGTGATACAGCAAAATTTTATATAGAAATCAAACACATGCTTCTAATAAAACTTTTTGGAATTATTTCCAATGTTCCCAAAAATTTCGTGGTATATAATTTGAAGCTTCTTATTTGTCATAGTAAAAAAACAAACTCTATATCATTTGAAAAAATCTACCTTCGTATATTGGTAAAAAACTTAGGTGACCCCAAATTTTCTTAGGTCGCACAAAAATTATTAATTCTGATTGGTTGAATTTATGTTGTTTACAATCCTGATTGGTCGATCACCTGATTTCATATGATTACAACGTAATCACTATTAAAATTAATCTACGTTTACCCTATCCTTAAGCTTAATTCAGGCCAAAATTCACAATTACACCCCTGTGCGTTATTTCATCAAACTCGGAACCTTGGAGGTAATAGCGAAATAATGTATATTAGAATAGACACATAAAACTATGATAGTATGTATGTTACGTACGTTATGTACATACGATAGCTAATTTCCCTATAGTACATACTTTCCCAATTACATCTTTTCAATCGTACGTACTATCGAATTTCACATCTATTCTAATAAACTTAGAATTGCTTAGGTGCAGTTAATCAATAACGTAGCATAGCAAACATACAACAATCACACGTAAAACAATAAACACACATCAATAACAATCACACCAATCATACATCAAATACCAACCACACATCACATATCAAATACAATCGACAAACCTTCCAATGACCTATCAACATCAAATTTAACCATCTTTCTTCTGACATCTTGCTTTATTGTGCCCAGTCAGACCACCAATTCGACATGTATATAGCTGACGACAGGCTTTTCTGTGGCCGACTTGAATCATCACAAACCTGCTCCTATGCTTGGTAATAGGTAGATTTTTGATTGCAGGATTATTTTCCTTCTCACTGTCTTCGCTATCTTCGCTAGCTTCACTGGCTTCACTGTCTTTAGGCTCTTCATTTTGTATTAAAAGACGCTTCTTTTGATTAATAAAGCGTTTTAACCATAGCTCCATATCATTATCATCGCATTCTATAGCCAATTGTACAGCTTGCCGTGCAAGACCCCAAATTTCACCATATTTAGAACGTCTGGCTGCTGCACTTCAGTTGTTTATAGCTATTGAATGGAGAACTGTAAAAGGTTGAGGAATCAAAGGTAGTTTTTGACCTTGTTGAGCTTCACTAGCATCCAAATTTGCGAAGATCACATCTTCCTGATCAATTTCTTTTTCTTACTGTTACAATACCAACGCGACACCACCATTCCAATATGAAATCCAAAAATTTGCGACACCAATATTACTTGAAAGTAATACTGATATAGGACACCACGGGATATATTTGACATACATGTGCACATATATGAAATAGAATCAAGGACAATAACGAAGTGTTTTCTCTGGTTGTTTCCAGGTTGTTTATTAGTGATTTGCCAGGTCTCTTTAATATTAATTTGATCCACTTTTGATACCATTGAGTTAAGTAAAATCTTCTGCACGTCATAAACATCTTCCATAAATTGATCGCCTATATTTTCATTCTCATCATCCAATCCAATTGCTGTTAAGTCAACCAATATTGCATCGAAGTATAAGCACTGTGCTATTTCAATACACTCGATAGAAAGAATTTGTGGGGTCAAATATTCAGAGAATATTCGGTCAACAGCGGGCAATATCTCACTACTAACAGATGCAATCCCAACACATGATAACAGAGTCTGATACTCAAAAAACGATTCCACTCAGCCTCTTTTTCCAATCGTGAATTCAAAGTCTTCACCAAATCGCATAAACTACTATTACTACATAAGACTCTTTTGATAATGTTGTTATATCTATAGTATGAATAGAATTTAGTATAACATGTCAATCTAAAACCTAATCCGCTTTATACACTTATAACTCTAACCCTAACCCTACACCCCTAAACATAGACGATAATCACAAATCTAACCCTAACTCTGACCCTAACCCTAACCCTAACTACATATTAGCGTATACATATTAGCGTATTAATTTACAACATACTTTTCAACGCGTGATGTAGTTTGAATTCCGGCCGTGAAACCTCAGATGTGAAGGCACAAGCCCATGAGTAGTGACTAGGATAAAGGGTCTGATTCAGGTAACTTGAAGCAGATGGAAACTTTTTCAATAAAATTTTCCATCGTGACTCAAATAGCATCTCATCCAAAGTGTTACGGCAGATGAAAAAGTCTTTGATGAATTGATCATATGCATTATCTAACTTTCTCTTCAAATTCTTTGGAAGGTTTTGGTTGATGTGAAAAATACAATGTAATGAATGTGTATTTTCATACACTTGTTTTACCGCATTGATATTGCTAGATCTGCATCCGTCACAAAAACCATAGGCGCAACACCCGTAGCTTTCATAGTGCATTGGAGAATCCATAGGTATGAGTTACAGTTTTATCAGAAACTAACGCTTGTGCAATTAAACGAGATCTTGTGTTATTATCGACAGCAAAAAACAAACTTAAAGGCATCTGATATCGATTCGTCTTAGATGTATTATTATTTAGAACAATATCGTGATATTCTAACTGAAGGGATATCTGTTCAGGAGTTATCCAGAAAATCCGGGTGAGGCAGTTTTCATTATCTAACTCGAATTCAACACTCCAACCTGACTCTTTTGAACACTTCTCAATAAGATATGATAAAAGCTGTGAGGCATCATTTTTAAGATCTTTAGACTTAACTTTATAATATTGAATAGCATTAGTGAAATACATATCTAAGAAAGTTGCTTCAGGGTACTTTGCTCTTGGTAATTGACATTGTATAGTAATCGAAAGATTTCTATTTTTTGTATAAAACTCAATCTCGTTCAATGCTTTGTCTCCAATTGACCTGAACTTAGCATTATATTTACACTTTTCAGGATCGAGTTTATGGTTGTGGGTATTTACAAATGTTGTAACTGTAATATGATTAGATTTTTTAGGCAAACTTAGATTGATATGCCATTTACAGCCTTTACGTATAGATTGTCAGTTACGGTGAGCATTAATGTCAATACTCTTCTTAAATACGTATTTTCCTCCAAACTCACATCCAAAAGATCGATGTCTAATTACACCATTGTTACGCTGTTCAACCCTTGTTTTAATAATAGCAAACCCATAATACTGACTATAAGCTTTGAAAAACACTTCAACATCATCCCATGAAAGGAACATATAACCAAGTTTTAATAAAGAAAAATCGTGTTGCGTCTCGCCTAAAAATGAGTTCGCAAGCTTAAAACATTAAAACTGATTCTATGTATAACAACCATAACTTCATATATACTGTAGTATTACTAATACCTATATTGTCAACCTCCTCAGTCGCTGTGTCATCGTTAACCGCATTTTCGCAGAACACGTTAGTCTCAGCATCAATCATATTAGTTTGAACATTAACCGCGTAGGAGGGACCGAATTTAGCATTAAATGCAGCAGAAGTACTGGCTTCAGCGTAGAAAGTGCTACTTTCAATATTTGCTGCGTACTCAAATATAACCGTACAAGGGGTACTAACTTCTGCATTAACCGCGTAAGAGGTACCAGTTTCAAAAATAGATGCGTAACTGACTTTTGCATTAACCGCGTAAGAGGTACCAGTTTCAGAATTAGACGCATAAGAGGTACTGGCTTCAGCATTATTCAGTTGGGCAACCATATTTAGACGTCGTTTCTACCTGCTCAATGTCAAATTTATTAGTTTATAAAAGTGCAATAGTGTACATTACTCCTATGAACAGTTAGGCATGTTGTCTCCTCATTAAATCAGTTAGGAACCAAATATTAGAATGAAAAATTAATGGAAAAAAAGGATACAAAGTAAGTTCCGTTAGAAGTTACTTGAAGAAAAGAGTGCTATCTCGTTATCACAAACTGAGAAATAAATACGTGTTTACATACACATGATCTTCAAATTTTATATCTATATATAACCTGTAACAAATAATGTATATTACAGGGTGTAACATTAACATTTATCCTATAATTAAATAATTTTAATCCAGTAGTCTGTTTTGAAAATTTTACTACCTCAAAATCCAATCACAGAATCCGAGATGTTATAGATTTGTATTGCTCTAGTTATATTATTTTTGTTAAAAATTATTATAAAAATTTTATAAACTTTAATATTAAATAACTCTGAACCAGTAATCTGTTTTAAATGATTTTACTACCAAAATGCTCATCTCAATAAGTTGATTTTAATAAGCACAAAGTTGTCAAAATTGGATTATAGGATCCAGAGATTATTATAGATATGTTTTATTATTAATTAATTTAATATATTTTATATAAAATAATACAAATCTATAATGATTTTTGGATCCTATAATCAGAATTTAATAATTTTGATTCATTAGAATTGTTTTATTGAGATGAGTATTTTGGTTGTAAAATCATCTAAACAGATTACTGATTCAGAAGTTATTTAATATTAAGTTTATAAGATTTTTAATAATATTTTTAAATATATACAAAAATAATATAACTAGAGCAATACAAATCTCAGAATCCTGTAATTGGATTTTAATAATTTTAGGCTCATTGAAATTGTCTTACTGAGACGAACATTTTGGTAGTAAAATTATCCAAAATGGATTACAGGTTCAAAAATTATTAAATATTAAATTTTAAATATTTTTAAAAATTTTTAAAAAATTTTAATAAAATTTTAGCTAATTAAAATTTATTAGCTATTAGGACCTAATAATTTTCTAACACTTACTCTAAAAAATCAGATGATAAATAGCACACCTCTTAAAGTACTTTCAACAATCTAACTTTTTCCAAAAGCTAAAAATTTTTTAAATTAAAAAATAATAACATATTTAATATTTTGAATATAGGCTAAAATTGCAAACATTTGTTGAATTTATTCAAAAATTTTTAACCATTTTTGAATTATTTGAAAAATATTAAATATTTCAAATAATTTTGAATATTTAAATAAAATAAATAAATTTTTACAGGTTCATGAAGTTTCTTCACATAGTAGTTTTCCGCATAAACTTGGATAGTAGTTCTTGAAATAATCTTTTGCTCTTCTCTTGAATTCTTAATCTGTCAGATATATTGAGTTGTCTAACAACTTATTAACAATTTCTTTGATATTTTGCTAATTATAAAAAAATTTTAGAATAAAATATAAATAATTAAAATAGAATATAAAAAAATTATATTCAAGAAAGCTTTTTCATTAATTGTTTCAAAATTTTTCTAAATTTTCTCAAGTTTTTCAAGCAGTCTTCAACTTGATCATCATTTAAAGTAAGTTGTCTAATTAGATAAAAAATTTTATTCTGATTCTCTAAAAGTTTAAAGAAAGTATTTTGTGATACTTTATTTAAAATTAAATTATATTCAATAAAAATATTTAAAAAATAAAAAAATTATTAAAAGTTCTCCAGGTTGATAGTATAGCAGTTATGCATCGATGTTTCAATTTCTCCCAAAGGCAAAATAACAAAAGCCAACCAGTTATAAACTAAAACACCATGGGAAATAGGAATATAGCATATCATATAATGCACTTAATTGGATAACTATTATTCTGAGAATTTGTAGCTATGAAGCAAATATGTTAGAACTCGATTTGGAATAACTGAAGTCACAAGATATAATATAAGCTCTAAGTCTAAAATTCATGATACCACATGAACTTGTAGTGCCATGAGACTGACAAGTGAAATCTTTGCTTGGAAAACTCTGATATCTGACCTCTTCAGGGATTGGTACAGCTGGTCCATTTAGGGCTCATAAAAAGCAACTAATGATATTGGGACTAGAAGGATAAAACTTGAAAAAAACTTTAAACACTCTGGAATAAGGGTGAATATAGTTAGAAAAGCCATAGTGAGACTGGCCAAAAAAAAATAATTAAAAAATATAATTTTAAATTAATTGATGATTCACCAATCAATCAGAGAATTTTCTATATTAAAACGTGATACAGATCACATATGGGTAGTCTTCGAATTAGACTTTTTAGATTATAAATAAAATCATAAAATTTTTAATCAAATATAGTTCTAAAGTAGTATAATCAATAGAGCAAACCCTTAAATTTTTAATTATAGCATTATTAAATATTGATCTTTTTTTGAAAACCTTTACTTTGTAAGCACATAGCATTTACTATACTAAACTCTATATTAATTAGATAGCAAGATAATTAGTAATACTTTGTTTTTAGTTTATTTTGAAACAAATTATATATATTTTTTAATTTTTAGACTTTTGAAAGTATATTGCACTTAAAAATAGCAACAAGAGTCAGATTTACAGATTCGTGCTATCTATGTTTAAACATACAATGAGATTTTAATATGGTAGATTTTTATATACCACATGATCATGTAAAAGATCATATTACTTAAAATTCATTCTTTTTTTTATAGTCATCCTAGTCTGTCTAGGTGTGCTTGGTTTTTTTAAAAACAATATGAAAGCAACACTTGACTACCTTAGATCTTAGTAACAGTTCTAGATTAGAAAGCAAAAGATGCTAGTAAAGAATCATAAGAACAGTAAGCTTGGTAGGTGTATTTTGTAAGAATGCTATATATTTTTTAGTTTCAGATTATACTAACTTGTTTGGAATTGGATGTTAAAAAATGTAATTTATAAGCAAAAATATATGCATAAACCTCTGTAAGTTTTTACGTGAGAATAAACTTATAAAAAACTTATAATTAGTTTAGAGGATTACATAAAGGTAATAATTACTAAAGTTTATGCTATAATAATTTCAGAGTATTACAAATATTTACAGTATAGTAAATTCAAAATATAGTAAAAATATTAACAAACAACAAATATTAAAAACTTGCAAAAACTATACAAACTTGTATAAATCAATAAAATATTATGATCATTTAATAATAATATTTATAAAAAACAAAACTGTAAGCAAACTAAATAAAAAAATTAAACAAAGCCCCAAATCTCTATTTCTCTAAAGTAAACTTTTGTCTTCTTGCAATTTAGAAATTGTTGAAGGTTTTTGCAAAGTAGCAGAATAAGTTAAAAAATAAAATTAAAAAGATAAGTAAAAAGAAAAACAAAAAAATATAAGTATGAAAATACTAGATTTGTATTCATGTTACTCTATACTGAGATATAGTACATAATATATGTCCTATTTATAATTTTTCAAATTCCAAAGCTTTTCTAATTAGGGAAGTGTAATTTACACATATTATATTTATGGAACAGAACACCCTCAGTGCCATATAGCAAAGATTAAATTAATTTTCTGTTGTTTATATAATAGTGTGATTAGTGATGTGCCATTTATATGATACCTGAAAAATTTTAGCGTACAGTACGTACTGTACGTACTGTATGTATAGTTTTTTTCTGGCATCTAATAGGCTGGAACAAGTAATCAGCAAAAATTTTAGTATACAGTACGTACAGTATTGTACGTATAGTACTGTATGCGGAACATCACTAAGTGTGATACATAATCTTGAACATTTGTTTTACATGGATACTTTATTTTGAAAGTAACCATTATACGCATATAAATAATGCGTATAAGTACTGAAGTAACTAACTTATTAAATCATGCCCCTGAAACTAGATCTCTACGCATGCATTAAATGATAAATAAATTCAACAATTTAGGCAGGTATTATTTGAAATAACAAACTCTAACTTCTATTATATATATATATATATATCATAAATAGGGCATAATTTGATGAGCGAAGAATATATCACTATCAACAAACCTTAAGCACAAATTTAGAGTTGTTGGTACAAGTAGCACGTCATTAATGCAACGTTATAAATTTATAGTACTGCACTAGTGGTATGCCACTTGCGCCAGCTGCCCTACTCAAATTGCATTTATTGCGATTTTTTTTAGACACATGATTCAATTTTATAGTTTTTATTTAATATTTTATAGTTACTATAGCAAGCTAAGTGATGTGCATCTACAAAATCTTATATATGATTAGACAATATGCCAAACGCAGAATTTCTGCACTTAAGCATCACGATATGCATCACATAGTACTATGCCAGGAACGGAATACAATATGGTTATCTGAAGAGTGAAATATGTGTACAAATACTGGCCTCTGATTAGTTATAACCCTAAATGATGATTTAACTTCACTCATTTATAACTCTATTTATTTAAGCTTTACATGTAAAAAGTTATATCGTTGCGTTACCTATTATTAACCTGGGTTCAATCCGGGTTGGGTTGGGTTGGGTCAGACCTGGGTCAGGTTTGACATGAAGCGGGTCAGACCCGGGTCAGGTTTGGGATGAGGCGGGTCAGACCCAGGTCGGGTTTGACATGAGGCGGGTCAGACCCTGACCCAACCTGACCTATTAAGACTCCTAGTATATGTGTTCATAAAATCGTAAATCTATTGAATAACACTTAAAATAGGGCAAAAATGTGGTTAAACTTTATATAATGTATTACACAACTCTGCATTTGAGATTGTTGGAGCATGATTTCTAAATTTGCATATTGTACAGGTTTTATCTTGATTGGCGTCTACAGTTATAAGTTCAGATTGTTGAGATTAGAGAACCGATTCAACAACATTAAGGTAACTATATATGTACACACTGTACATACATAATATAAATTGCCCTTAAACTAGTATTATAAAATTGGTATTCCGGCTTGAGAATCATTAGTACTCCAATTGGTAAGTTTTAAAATCGGGATTAGTAAGTGATTAATAATGATGTATTATGCAAATACTCAATATGAATTTATACATATATTCTAAATAGCTATTTAAACTAAGGGAGCTTCCAGAAATCAGCAGATTTTTGTTTACTATGAGCCTACCCCCACCCACCCACTTCTGATACCCCAATTAGCCAATCAGATTTTACGATTATTTAAAAGTTAAAATATAACATTTAATAGTAAATAACTTTTGATCTACTGGGCCAAATTTGATAATTCAACTACCAAGATGATCCTCTCAATGAGAGGATTCTAGCGAGCCCAAAATTGTTAAAACCCAATCACAGAATCCTGTGGTCAGATTAGATTTGTTTTACTATAAAAGTTCTATAATTTATTAAATAATA
Source organism: Gigaspora rosea (assembly GCA_003550325.1). Classification (NCBI taxonomy): domain Eukaryota; kingdom Fungi; phylum Glomeromycota; class Glomeromycetes; order Diversisporales; family Gigasporaceae; genus Gigaspora; species Gigaspora rosea. The sequence continues at coordinate 499,446 of QKWP01000016.1, read as the reverse complement.
ACCCATTTATAGTAACACAAATTCATTCTGATCTTAGGATCCTGTAATTAGATTTTAACGATTTTGGGCTTGTTAGAATCCTCTCATTGAGAGAATCATTTTGGTAGTAAAATCATCGAAATTGGCCATGTAGAACAGAAGTTATTAACAATTAAATTTAATATTTAATTGTTAATAACTTCTGATCTACTGGGCCGATTTCGATAATTTTACTACCAAAATGATCCTCTCAATAAGAGGATTCTAACAAGCCCAAAACGTTAAAATCCAATCACAGGATCCTAAGATCGAAATAAATTTGTGTTACTATAAATGGGTTATAATTATTTAATAAATTATAGAACTTTTATAGTAACACAAATCTATTCTGATCACAGGATCCTGTAATTGGATTTTAACAATATTGGGCTCACTAGAATCATCTCATTGAGAGGATCATTTTGGTAGTTGAATCATCAAATTTGGTCCAGTAGATCAAAAGTTATTAATTATTAAATATTATTAATAAATCTATAATATTGGTCAAAAATAATTTTGCAACTTTGGCCAGAATTATGAAATTTTGGCCAGAATTACACCTGATACTTCAGCTGACCCACCCACCCACCCAGAAATCAGCTGATTTCTAGAAGCTCCCTAATATGTTTGGGTAAACATAATTCATATTCATATATATAACCGGTTTTAAAGCAGAGTTTGGAATCTAGTTTTTGTGTGTACTTCAGAACAGTGTTCGTTCGAGTTTTGAAGCACGAACTGACCAATTTAAGCAGAATCGTATATAGATGCAGACTTATGACATCACTTAGTTATGTTCTATATAAATATCGGTTTATAAGATAAAGCACAATTGAGATATAACTAGTAACATAAATAAGTCTGTATCTATATGCATAATAATTTTAATGCATTGGCTAATATCGATATATAAATAATAAAAACTGATTAACCAATAATCATAACGGATATTAAAAAATTAACCTTAAAATAGACAGTATTCATCTGTTAAAATTATTAGAAGCCAATATTATCAACTAAACTCTGTATATTATTAATCTGGTATTAATCCAGTATTATAAAACCTACAAGTAAATTAATTATCTTACTTGCAGAATATGAATTATTTGAAAATAATATGTGGGATTTTGTGGAAATTTATCTGCGGATTCCATACATTCATAATAAGTTTTATTTGCAAAACTTTAAAATATGTTGTGGTCTGCAGATTCTGCAACCCAATTTCAGAGACTGAATCAGAGTACTGGTTATTGTTAGGTGTTAGCTACATAAACATTAAAAATAAAAGTAAGGAGCTTTCAAACTAAGACACTTCCAGTAAGATTCTGGTTAATAGACAATTACGGTCTCATTGTAATTAATACATGTAAAATTTGTATAAATGTAGGGGACCTGATTTAGAAGGCCCCAGTATCATTAAATAAAAGTATGCCTCTGAGCGTTTAAAAAAAAAAAAAGGGCATTGAAAATGGTGTTAATTGTTCTTCTATTCTATTTATATAAATTAAGTTTAGATTTTTAGCACTGTACAGACTAACTACTTGTTTGCATACTTACGTACCTGAATAACAAATTGAAAGATCTTGATTTTCAAATAAATATTTATACAGTCGCACCCCCTAAGTGCACACCCCCTAAGTGCACGGTATATGAAAAACCTCTTTAAGTGCATGGCCCCTCTTGGTCCCAAACAATATAACAATTATAAAATTTAACCCCTCTAAGTGCAAACCCTCTCTAAGTGCACATTTTGGCTTTTTTTCACTATGGTCCCGAGGGCATGCACTTAGGGGGTGCAACTGTATATTGCACATGGGCGCTATTTCAAAATCTCTTTGGTGCATAAAAACAATATGCACATATTCGAAATACTGCACAGGTGATCAAAATACCATGCAGTATTTTGCGGCAATATGGTACTTGAATAAATTAATTTACATTAATTGTCTGTTTCCATCAGTGTTCATTTTTCACATGCGCAAAAGTGTGCACACATGTGCGGATCCAATCAAATTGCTTTATTTAAAATTTTGATTGGATCTGCACATGTGCCCATACTTTTGCGCATATGAAAAATGAACACTGGTTTCCATATAACAATTACGAAATCAGGTTCAATTCAGGCCAATTTCAAATAAGCTATATAATATATTTAATATTTTATTGTGTTGATGAAAAATTATTTATATAAGCAATATATAGTATATGAATTATATGAACTTGCTAAATTTTAAACCATTATAAATTAACAAATTTAACTATTAGTAAAGTAAAGATATACTATAGGAACTAAACATTTAGAGCTTCAAAAATGTAGAGCACTAAAAAAATTAGTGCAATTGATTCCTAAAATGTTTAAAATTTATTGGCAAGGCAAAAATATTGGTCAGGTAAAAACTTGAATATCATAACCACATGTACTATCAGATAAGTAGCCAAGCAAATATAATATTAATTAAATAATGTAGAAATTTAAAAATTAGTTGCTATAATTTAATATGTTATAAGACTAAATAAATTGTAATTAGAGATATAATCTAGATATCTCAACACTATATAATAATTGTGACAGATTAAAATGAAATCAGATTAAAATGAAATTTTTCTATTTTTTAAGCAAAATTTTAAAATTTTTAGGGGACATTTTTGGGTTTTTTTTAGCATTAGGGTTAGGGTTTAGGGTTAGGGTTATTAATAAACGAGTATATGTGGGTTTTATAAGCTTTAAAGGTGAGCAAGAGAGGTCCCCAGTTTCATTTTAATCTGATTTCATTTTAATCTGCCACAATAATTAGTTTAAAAATTGCAATAACAATATAGTAGTAAATTATTAATATAAGTTTTACTTTAATTTATACAATAAATATTATTAGTTATAAAAAAATTTTTTAAAGGTGCTCTGCTTGCAGTATGTCTCTTTATTAATCATTTATAATATTTGTTATATAGATAAGAGCACAACTAGCCACATGTTGCCTTGTAGAACAAATTGATATATAATATATAAAAAAAAATTTTGCACCAAAAAGCAATTCCTGGACTATTGAATTACCGATTTCTGTCTAAATATTTTATTAACAAAAGTGTTTAATTCATTTAACAACAATTTATACTTAAAAGGCAATAATATGGTGCCTTTTTGTTTTCATTCCGGAGGTCCTTATAATATTAGCCATGAATCGATTATTCAGAAAGAAAAAATTATGAGATTAAGCATTTAATATTATTTACAATTTCAGGCGTAAAAATTTAATTGCCAGAAGAAATATCTACCAAAAATGAATATGAAAAAAAAATGAATGTAACATATCTGATAATAATTGGAATTCGTGGTCTGTAAAGGCCTCAGACATTTATGAGAAAAATCGGTTACTTTACTGTAACGAGCACCTGGATGGGAGACTATCAACTTGTTTAGCATTTTTTAAAATCAATTAAATGACATTGGACAAGTATAAATCGATTCTTTTACAGAACTTAACAAGTGCAACAATATTGTCTCCTTAAGATGTTTGGTTGAAAAAATAAATCCCATTAAATTAAAGAAGAACTCAAACACAATGAATTCCTTCTACAAATATTTATCTAATTCAGCTGAGAACAAATTCAATGTTGTTTTTAATCTTTATTATACCAATGATTTATCAAATATAAATTTTTAGCTATTGCCATGGAAATCCTGGCAATAATTTGGAGCTTAGATAATGACGATCATTGTGTATCAATGCTGTACTGTTTACTCTGGTATTCACATTGTAAGTACAAGGAAATAGCATGGTAGTTCATAAGTTGGAAAATGATATATAAAGAGTGCCTTTTCGTGTCAACAAAAATAAGAATTTTAAGAATAAAATATGAATTGAAATAAACCAATCTTACGGCTGGAGCTAAACTGCCCATAAATACCCTTTACTCTCTCAACCAACTGTAACACTAAAATATTTAATTTTAGAAAAAAATTATTACAATTACTTTCTTGTAAAAACAAAAACAAAGTTAGCTCCAAAGTTTCTTCATTTTTGATAAGCAAATATTATTTTCGTACTCTAAAACATTGTTAAATATTGATAAATTAAACTTTTTATAGTAAAGTCATATTTATCTAGAGATGTAAATCACTCATTAAAGTTTTATAATACGTAATCGGTTTTAAGTAGAGAGAGCCCGGATTTGCATTCTATATTTATCAATTTAGCACTTTTAATTAAATATTTTTTGGGATATAAAATTTGAAATGCTAATTATTTCTAGTCGACATGTATAATATATTAATTTTATTTTTATTCCTTTTTTTTTTTCTTTTGTTAACTCTTGAAAAAAAATTTAAGAAAAAGTTTTAATCAACGTTTAAAAAAAGGAACCCCAATTCCCCACCACTTCTTTTGGATGTATAAAATGTTATTTCTAATTGGACGAAATAGAATACGCAACTTATCGCTGCTAATTAAATTACATGATCCGATGTAACATAAAATAATGAAAAGTTGAAGCTTTAAAATCATCAGCAGCCTGTATTTATATTATGAAGCCACTTTTTGTGTCTTAATAAAAAAATTCACTTGAAAATTTTAATTGCATCTATGTGTTTTTTTTCCTTACTGTAATACCAGGAGTAGTAATATGGTTTATAGTTTTAATATGATTTTTTTCGTATTTGATTTATTAGGTCATGATGTTAATTTCGTCCAACAGAAATTAGAAGGGAATTTAGTAAACCATTAAAAAAATACTTGCAATAGATTAAAATAGTTATAGCCACGACAATGCTCTATTTGAATAAACATGGCTACTCACCCTAACAACCTTCAAATTAAATTTTGACGCATCGGAAAAATTGAATATTTTGTTTGATACATGTACATAAAATGGAATACACGTTTATTACTTGTTCGATATGTATCCGTAGACTTTCATAAAAAGAAAGTATTACTAGTTAAGTACACAAAACTTATATTTTTTTATTTATTTCTATCGATCTAAATGTTTTAATTGAATATTAAATATTTATTCTAACGATTTAATGCCTATATCGGTTTAACTGTGTTAAGTGTTATAGATATCTATTCTAACGATTTACATTGAATGTTAAACATTTATTCTATTTGTTTAATGCCTAGATTTATGTTTTAATGTATTGAATATTATAAATATCTATTCTAACGATTAAATGTGTTGAGTGTTATAAATATCTATTCTATCGATTTAATGTCTATATTTTACTGTTAAAATGTGTTGAGTGTTATAAATATCTATTCTAACGATTTATTTACGTTGATTATATTGAATGTTATGCATCTATTCTATCGATTTAATGTCCATATCTACGTTTTAACCGTGTTTATTAAATTCTATCCTAATGTTTTAAATGTATTGAGTTGAAGAATACATTATTTAAAAAATAATATTTGCTAAAATTATTTAACTTTTAAAATTATAATAATGCGCTACATAAGTATATGCATAGAAATAAAAACATAATAACTTAATAATTTGTATCCTGTGCCAAACATGGATTATCTAACAATATAACCTTAAAATGCTTAAACCTTCTTTCCATAAAGTGTTCATTTGCACAAATATTTTTGCTTATTATAATGAATATCCCTGAAAATGATGCTGCCAGACATTAGTAATCTATAACAGAATTTCTATATTTCGCAATCCAGTAAAGGATTCGAGCAGAGCATATAAAAACATAATAACTTAATAATTTGTATCCTGTGCCAAACATGGATTATCTAACAATATAACCTTAAAATGCTTAAAACTTCTTTCCATAAAGTGTTCATTCGTACATATATTTTGTTTATTATAATGAATGTTCCTGAAAATGACGCTGCCAGACATTAGTATTCTATAACAGAATTTCTATATCTTGCAATCCAGTAAGGTATTCGAGCATTAGATCAAATTTACGATTATTGAATATCAGTGAAGGTCAATGGAAATTCTGTAGCATAATCAGAATTTAAATATCTTGAGTTTTTAACATATCTGAATAGAGATTAAAAGCATCGTTAAATTCGTTCTCGGCTGTATTGGGCAAATATTTGTAGAAGAAATTCATTATATCTGAGTTCTTTTTTAACTTAGAAGGATTCAATGTTTCGATTAAACATTTACGTAAGAAACAATCTCGTGGTTCTTGCTTAATTTCTGCGAATGAATCTATTAAGATAATCCCAATATCGTCTAACCGACTTTCAAAACGGTGGAATATATCGATAATAATACTATAATTTAATTGAAAACCTAGTTCAATTAATTCAGTAAGTCTCGCCTTAACAGCTTTAGTATCAGGTTTAGTCCACTCAGGAGGTTGTGCTGGTGGAAATAGAATTAAAAGTGCTCCTTGCATCACAAAATCATTAACATCCTCACAGATTTCAAAATATCCGATTTCTTTCCATAAAAGTACTAAGTCTTTACGGATCAAGATTGATTTCGCAATTGCAAGAAGTTGTATTGGTGGATACTCTTCTGGTGAATTAATTTGCGCGTCGCTAGATTTTCTTGGCGGGAACGGTACAAATTTCTTGCTCAAAATTAGATCCTTGATCTTCTCATAATTTTGTTCCAAAACAGTTTGTGCATAGTTAATAGTATGGAGTCCTCCAGAAAGAAGATGAAAAAGCTCCATATCATTGCCTTTTAAATACAAGTCAGCATTGAATTGATTAGAAGCTTCTGTTAAAAAATACATACAAACTGAAATTGGGAAATTACTAGTCCAAGGTGTTATTTTACCAATATCTGTTTGTCCTACATTATGAGCAATCTTTAATTCGATAAGTTTTTGATCATAATTGCCATAATGACGCTGTGCAAAGTATCTTGAAAGAATTCCACCTTTGGCAATGATAGCTCTTGCCACCTCGACAGAAATGAAAGTTGGACCCAATCTAATAGCATAAAAAAGGCAATGGGCTCTTCCAAACTGAAAAATAATCCATTCTGCCTTCGATTGAGAATCTTTACATATAAAAGACCATCTCTTACAACTTACTATTAACTTAATAGGATTTTTAATAAATTTAAAAATATTTATCATAGTTTCATCAGGCAATTCTTGTTGAAAATAATTTTCTTTGGTGGTTTTGAAGTTGTCTAATAATAAAAGAATTTACGTTAGTATGCATTATTGAGAACTCTGTTATAGAAATTCAGTATAATATCAAGGAGAGATTTTTTGCTAAGTGTCAAAATACTGAAATTACTCTAAAATTCATTTTGACCATTGATTAGTCTGTGAGTGATAACGTGAAAAGAAAATACTGCGAAAGTTTCTACACCTAACAGTCATGTAATGTTGTAAATAATAGTTACGCGTGATTATTCACCATGCAATAATTAGGTATAGTTAATCTCTATAAGATCCGAAATTTATTTAGATCAAATAATGTCTTTTTCTTCATAAGAGTGATATTCTTGCATCCAAAGTAATGTTTTATCTATAGTAGCTACTTTATATATTTAAAATACTTAATTTAAACATCCAATGATGCAACTTTAGATAGGTATCTGAAATGGTTATTTTATATAATTAGAGTAGCTACTTCAGAAATCTGAAGAATCCACTTTATATATCTAAAGTAGCCACTTCAGATATTTAAAGTAGCCACTTTAGAAATTTTAAATAGCTCATATAGTAATGCATGGGTCCCTAAAAATCGTGTCATAAGTTTGTCAACGTAATGACAAAGTAATCATTATTATGAGATCAGGAGACTTTATTTAAATCACTTTGTGAATTAGTTTCTAACCTTTTATAGGAATGTCATTGTGACCTTTGATTAGAATTTTTTTCAAATTTCATGCTCATGAGAATATTTCGGAATTTTACTCATTTTTCGGAATATTCCGGATTTTGGCCCGCCTTACTTTCGTATAAAAAGCACATAACTAGTATTGATGTTTCTTGTGAGCAATAATGAAATTAGGCCAGTGAATATGAATTACATGTGGTGTGCTTAGTCAGTTCAAGGATGTATTTCAGCGGTAATTTGTTATTATTCGTTTGTCATCTCGATTTGGTGTAAAGGCTGACTCTATCGGCCCTCCCTACCCACCTCTATCGAGTGAAAGGCGACATGGGATAATGCAATGACCATTATAGGACTTGGTGATATCGATAATCGGAGGTTTTTGTTCTGATGTGCAATAGCATTGAAAAGATCGATTTCAGGAGTGTATACTGCGAAATCAATGCTCTTTTTAATATCACTATGTAAATTACAAAGTTTCTTTTCTTGTAGGGTTACATTAATTGTTCGCAGTAAGACCCGAAGGATAGCATTTGTAATTTGGCTTTGGTGTAGTAAGTGGCATTAATGCTCGAGACTGTAATGAGGTAATTTCTCCATATTGAGTTGTGTGACCATTCGGACTATAGTTTATAAGGTTTATAGTTAATAAGGTTTGTGAGGACGGTTAGGAGCTATATCTGTTATAACGAACTTATTCCCATATTATTTTCTTCGTTATAGTAGTAAAGTCTCTGATTGAGCAATAATAATATATAGTCGTGCAGTTTGATAACAATCTTGTGATTGTGTAGGCAAATTGCGATTTATACTTGATTAAAGACATTTCCTTTTTGTAAATCAAATAAACCATGTGTCTCTCGCACCTGATTATCTTTTTATTACTAAACCTGATTTAGAGAATCAATTACTATTTCAAAATAACACACATGTGCGCACCAATAACACTCAAATTATCGCTATATGCAACATACAATATAGAGGAAAGATGATAACACTTGTAGATTTTGCAACGGTGCTGCGCTTTTATCATGTGTTGTCAGATTTAATACGAATGTAATATTTTAAAAATTGACGCTGCAAATTGGCCCAGCTAAATTTTTAAAGAATCCTGATAAGGCCACACAAAGTTAATTTTCGTTTTGCATTCAAAATTCCCGGTCGGTTGGTCGGATTTTTTTTATAAATATGTCATAAACTAATAGTTATATGTTCATCTAAGGCCACACAATATTAATTTTACGCTTTGCATAACACGGAATCAGAAAATTATTCTATCTGTTCTATCGGACAATTTCGGAAACCTAAGGTCTCCGTCGGGTGATACCGGAATAATTCAAAAATAGGATAATTGGAACAATTGGGACTTAAAAAAAATTTTGGAAATTGAAAAATGGGTCGGCGGGTAATGCAAAACGAATTTTAACTTTGCGTGGCCTAATGTTAAACTTTTGCATCAAATCTCTCCTTTATGAAATTTAAAAATACCTTAAGCATTTTGCTGTAAATATATGTCATTTACGAGGAGATTTATTTTTTAAATAAAAAAATTTTATTATGTACTGATTGTTATCATTATATCAGCTAATTTTTATTAAAATAACTTTAGCTGGATCTTTTTGCCATCATGAAAATTAAAATAAATTATTGCGTAATTGGTATAATTTCTAAGCAATAAAATAATGCTACTCGGGGGAATTTAATTAGCTTAGGTAATCCCACTCTAAAATTAATTGATCAGTAGTATATTTTATTTATGAGATTCATCCTTCCACTTTATGACCCTCGGTCTTCATATAATGAAAAGAGGCTCCATTGTTTCCGCGGTTTATTGGGAACACCAATCCGTTACCGCCTACTTCATCGTAGAGATTAACGATTGTTAATATGTATGATCGATTATTAATCATAAATATTACCACAAAATTTTTTACGTAATATAGTAATAAACTATTAGTAATAATACATCAAAATAAATAGTGATTAGGTACGCGCGTAACTAGATCGTATTAACATTTTATCGTGTATGGGTTAAATATTGAAATTTTCGTGCTTTTATCATCCTTGTCAGCCAAAATTTCAGTATTTCTAAGAAAGAAAATTCTCATTAATCATACATACCAGGATCGTAGCGGAATGAAGTGTATGGTTCAACTCGAGTTTGGTTCAGTAATTAAAAAACATTCATAAAGATATGCTTAATTGATGAGATATCAATTAATCATTGGTGCTGTAATTCAAATTATATTTGTAGTAATGTAGTGGTCATTTATTACACTAGGTTAATGCACAGCATTGCGTGTCCGAGGCGCAATAACAACTAAGATCTAATTTCATTTTTTTGATGCGACACAAATCAAAACAGTATGATGTATCAAAAAGGTAACTATTATACACATGCGGACAGACACCAAATACAGAAGTTACATTTTTGATATTACTATTATTGATACATCAAAAATGTAACTTTTGTATCACCTTACGTAAACATATAAAGTCCTCCGCTACGCTCCAGACAATAATAGTAATTGTTGTAATATTTACATGTAAAAATAGCATAAATTGCTTCAATATAACGAACATGCGCGTCCTGAAACAGCGCACACCCCTTATAACGGATTTATGGTTAATGTAATAAATTTTACGGAGTTCATTATATTTAGTAATAAGTGAATAAACACTTTGTAATCATCCAATTCCGTCTTGAAACAATACGCATTTTCGTTCCAAGTGCATAGTTCCATAGAATAATACATAAAAGCACATTCCGATAGTATTGCCTATTTCTAGAGCATAGCACGAATTCGAAGGTTTTATGATATGTATGGGCAATTCTTATTGGTAAGCTATATGGCGTTTTTGCCTTGAATACGGCACTAATTTTCTTAGAGAATACATCCATGTACACTATAATTAGTTCACGGTATTTTTTAAAAAACAATATAAATATTGAAATCATGTAAAACAATGACGATCATTCAGACTTTGGTTCATAAGAGAGTTAGTGTTAAAGTAATGTAGGGATTTAAAAGAAGAAAATACACTAAATTTCACAAGCAAATTATTTTGTTAGAACACAGAAGTTAGTTTCATAAGCGAGCGTTTAATTTTTTAATTTTAATGTTACACGCTGATCGTTCGTGTAAATTCGGCGTGACAGGCCAATAAAATCAATACGTGATAGTGTTTACAGCGCACTAAAAAGCTTTGAACTCATATAAGTTAAATTTAGGGCCTATGCTGGAGTTAGGTTTAGAGGTTCTCTAATAAAATTTCTTAAGAAAATTTTTTTGTTGAACAAGAAAAGTGGTTTTTATTAATGCAAGAGCGATTCTGAAAAAGCGAACGTTTTGTTTTGATCTTCCTGATTGTGTTACATTGCATAAAAACGAAGATTCTCACGTGATGGTGAAATTTTGACGGCTGGCATATTACTTATTTGCGCTGGCTCTATTTATATTGGTTCACTTTACCCTTACAGTGATATAATAATTTATCGAGATATTGTAACTTGCAGGTAGATCAATCTTTAAACGTACGTACGTATTTGTTCTAAAAATAATTAAGTCGGTGAAATTTTAGGTTTCACAGACAGATAACCTATTTTAGCTTCGTTGAGCTTTAAATTAACCAATATGTCGGTTAAACTATGTTTAGATTAGTGATGGGTACTGTTACGGTTATAGCCGTTTGTGACCGGCTATAGACGGTAGCTGATTCTAGTCGGTCTAAATTGTAGCCGATGCCAGATCGACACGGATCAGTCCGATAACGGAAGATCCCGTAAAGACTATCATGACATCACGTGAAATAATGCATACTATACTTGCACTAACAAAAATTGACTGTAATCTCAATTATCTCAAGAATGACTGAACCAATTTTGATGATCTAACTGCCATTAGAATCGGAAGAATTGGCTCTACAACTTTAATTAAAGGATCAAAGAATCTTTACATAGTAAAATAATTGATCGACTATAGTTGGCGATTAGCTGGTATGACCCATCTCACTTAGCCGGCTATATGCCAATACTGCAATAGTCGATAATAACCAACCAAAACCGACCGTAATCAACCGAACCCATCCCTAGTTTAGATTTTTCTACCAAATTTAGGATGCTCTCAAGCACCTAAATTAATAGACTGGTGCTCAATTTTTAATTAGAGGAAAATAATTAGGACGATCAAGTGAGCTTGGCATCGCAATGAAAAAAAAAGATGGTCTCGACCATCTTTTTTTATCATAGAGTTGTGTTTATTGGCTAAAATTTAAGATCCATAAATATTTATTCCTATTCAAAAGAACAAGAGCAATTCATGAAACTATAAATAACAAAAGATTAACTGAAATTGTAATACAAAGAAAATACCTATCACAAATTAGAAAACTAGTAGAATTCTATATTGTTGAAAGTAACCTAGTAGAATACTGGTTTTACATAAAGAAACCAAGCCTGGTACAATCCCACAACTATATTAGACCAACAATCAATTACTTCAAAGAACCTATAAAAAGAAAGTAAAGCATAATTACAAATTAACAAAAATTAAATGAATCTAAAAGAACCAATATCCTTAGAACAAAGTAAAACAAAGAATTATACCTTGCAACAAAACTTGCAACATTATTAGCACTATTTAAATTACTTGCATCAATATACGACAAAGATTATATGGGTGCAGACAATAGAAACAGCCCTTTTTTACATATAATTTATTTTGAGATAATTGAGTTTGATCATTTGTTTTGATTTTCAGACTGATCCGGGATGAATCTAATTTCACAATTTTGATTGGTTAAAGGTAGCAGGTGACTATTGGATAATCTCGTGATGTGTTGGCTCTACGAAGCCTCGTGTAATTTTTCTTTTACATTATCTTGATTTTTTATTATGCAAACTGACTTTCGTTTATAATTGAAAAATGTTAATTATGTCAAAATTTATATGAATCTAATAAAAACTCATTTTTCAAAAAAATGTAAAAAAGTGCTGTTTCTATTGTCCGCACCCCATATATCAAACGACCTAGTAGTAATAGCTATATTTGAATATCTAAAATATCAATTTCTACCAACAAACCCACTAAGGAAGGAAGCTGAAAAGACCTTAAAAAACCTCTCAGAAACAAATGATAACTGTTACAACCAAATAATAGACTTTTATTATGAGAAACTCATTAAAGGACTATTATTAAATTTTTTACACCAATCAAATTATTATTTTTAAATTATAACTATATGAGTAACCTTAATCCTATCATAGAAGAATTATTAGAATTAGAACATAAACCAAATAGGAATAAACAAAAAAAAAGTCTAGTACTAAAACTAATAACTATTACAGTTGACTGACTCAGAACTGGTATGCATGGTAGACAGGATTAGTATTGGAAATGGCAGATTATGGGTTATTACTTATGGAATGGGTGTCTGGTGAATTGATTTTTAACCCATTTTGGCAGTTTATCAGTTTTGACAGGATCAGTTCTGAAAGGGCCAACTGTACTTCATTATTGAACAAACTTAAAGATATCTATAACAAATATTACCTACTATTTATAGTAGTATACTTTGCTATAAACAATTACTTAAAAGAAAAATTTAAACCAGAAAATCTGCTTAGAAAGAAAATAGAAGAATTCCTTGAATCAAAAACTGACAAAGAAGAAAATTAGAAATTCCATAACAGAATAATTAAATTCAACTATGAGCTAAATATAAAAATATTAAAAGGACTTATCTTTAAAGAAAGTGGATATCATGACAACCTACAAGAATCAGAGATCGAATACTACAGTTATTGGAAATTGAAAAAGCATATCTAAATAAGCATTATTAGCATTAGAAGGAGTGCAACTAGTTCAAGAAAATGATCAAATTCCACTATAGTATTTCCAAATTCAGGACTTACTCAAGCAACTCAAAACTTTCTATTACAACATCACACACAATTAGTAACAGAACAATCAAATAACCCTAGAGCAAGAACCAACATAGTTACAGAAGCAATAGGGATAGTATTTCAAACAGCATTTGGACAGTATACAGTATATTATGCTTATGATCAAATCAACAATAAAAGATTAGGACTACCAACTGATATATTTAATGATGGTTAGAAAAACAAGAACTTATTATATAAAGAAAATAGTAAACTTACTTGAAAATTATAAATTAGAAATTGTAAAAGAAATACCAACACTTGAAATACCAAGGTTAAGAGAGTGTTATAAAACAACTCTAATATCAATATCAACAAACCAAGAAATACTTGAAGAAAGAATAAAAGAAATCTTAACTCAAATAATTGAGGGAGAAATAGTTGATAAAATAAATGAAACCCTCACACATATCAAGAATACAATGTGGACCAACTTATAGAAGCAATACCTCTAACTAATATTACTATACTGTAAATGAACTATCTCACATTATCAGTACTCACTTATGATAGAACAACAATATATTTTATAATCTTACTAGAACATACTATATTCTTAGTAGCAATTTGCTATATAATAAAATTAATTAAAGAAGGAATTATCGAAGCCTATACTATTAAATTAGTAACCCAATTTAATGAACGAAGAACAAAATAGAACCTTAGAAGAATTAAGACAATTCAGATTCAACTAGAAACCAATTTTGAGACCATCAAAGAATAAAAGACAAAAGAGATACCTGCAAAATAAAGAAATTTTGGAATTCAGAATAGCAGAAGAAATATCAAAAGATATTTGGAAACACTTAATGACCTTATTGAATGGATAAACCCTACAAATAAACAAGATTAGGAGCAATCTTATTAGCACTCGAAGGAGCAAAAAGTATAGCAAGAGAATTCTATTCACATAAATTAGAACAAGATAAACAGAGACCTAAAAAAATACTAGCATATATTGCAATATGAACAGAAAAATTATTTCTAGAATTAACAGAAAGAGCATTTGTAAAAGAAGAAGAGAAACAAAGAAATATTTATAATAATTTCCTAGAAAACACACAAATACAAATGGAAGAGTTAAAGAAAAGATTAATATCACAATTACCAGAATTCTGCAAAATATTTGAAGATAATCCAGAAACAGAAGAAACTGAATTTTATTACAGAGACTACAATAACCAATTTACAATATTACCATTCAGCTTTTACCATTTATTAATACATTATTTAGACGCACTTGACAACATCTTAATGCTAAAGGAGCAAGACATAAACATATCTTTGAAGAAGAAGAAAGCTACAAATTAGCATATTTCAAAATTAACAAACTAAGTCAAGAATATATACAAGAACTTAGAAAAGTAAAGAAACTAGAAGAAGAAAAGAAAAGACTTGAAAAAGCCACGAATAAAATAATCAATTAAATATTAGAAAAGCCTACTAAACCTATTGAAAAACCTAAAAGAACAATATTTTACTCATTTTAAATGAATCTTAAAGAAGAAGTTATAATTGAAGAATTAAAGGAAGAATATTTTAAAAGGACAGGAAGAAAGATTAAAGAATTTGGATATTGTACAATGGCATCTGACGAAAAAGAAAAAGAACCAGAATACTTAAAACATAACGAAATATACAAAAAACTTGAATATCAACACTCTATAATAATCAATAATCTAGGACAATACCTTATCAAAAGAAAAGAAAAACCTACTGATAACGGAAAAGGATACCAAGGAAGCATAAATATATACAATTGTTGTTTAGATAACCACTGCTGGAACAAATTAAATACTGCAAGAAGTATTTATAAACTACAAGAAAAGTTTATTAATCTTATTTAGATTACGAAATAGGTATAGTACCTGCAAATAGCCTATATGCAAACATAATTGAAAGAATTATTCTCAACATAAAAAGTGATTGATTACACCTAGAAGTAGAAAATACTTTTAAAGAAAATATATTTAAATGCAACCTTTGGATTTAGATATTCACATTATGATACCCCAATATTAATAGGATTTATAACTAGTTATAATTATAGTATTAATACCCTTATTATTAGTTGATTGGATAAAAATGAACCTTTACAAAAATATAAATGAGCTACAACTCTCAATCAACCAATAATTACTGAACTTAATATTTTAGTACTTAGAGAAACAAACTAAACCTAAAATATATTAGACCTGAGCACTTATTTGAACAATATTACTTATTTCTAATAAAACCAAAAGATTTAGAAGAAACCAAATATATTAAAAAGAACAAAAGAAAAGAACCTATAGAATCGCTATATAAATCACTAGAAAAACTCAAATCAGACCTAAAAGCAGAATAATTTGAATTAGCACTTAGATACAAATCTAGAAATAAAAAAACACTCAACATATAGAACAGTTATGAAAATGAAGAATATGAAGAATATTGGGAAATAGTAAACACAATTAAAAATATTACTCTAATGATAGAATATCAAGACGGATTCTACCTATATCACCAAGAACAAGTAGAGAAAAGCAAACAAGAAAGATTACAACTATTATATTTAAAATTCCTAGAAGAATTATATAAAAACAAGTAGAAATTTGGATAGAGGACCAATATATAATAGCAGAAACTTATAAGGATGAACGGTATTGGAAACAAGAGCCTATATCAGTACTGGAACAACTTTTATAATAATATTATATTTACCAGAAAAAAAAAGACCCATTCACAGAAATAGACAATGAAACATGCATATTACTAGCCCAAAGAGTAAATCCAAATAAAGATTTTTATTTAAAACTAAATGGACCCAAAAGAAAAGCAAATTATAAAAAGAATGAAAATATGGATACATGTGTAATAAGAAAATGCTTTGAAGAATCTGAAATAGTATTATAAAATGAAAAATTACTAAAAATATTTGAAGAATCATGCTACTCGACCAAAGAGTGGATAACAGAAAACTGCCTACAAAAAGAAGCAAGCTATATAGTACCCTAGCAATTTATTTACATCTACTAGAAGAACACCAAAACATACAGAACCACAAATATTAGGACCATGGCATTTTACAAAATAAAAGATCTGTTAAAACACTGAAATGAATTAGTACCCATACTTGAAGAAAATCATATGGGCCGATTTGAGTAGTTCATAAGTAGAGCTTATTTTTTTTAACTTTAAAGCTTAATAACTTCTGATTATAGTCCGTTTTAAATGATTTTACTACCAAAATGTTCATCTCTTTGAGACGATTCTAACAAGCCCAAAACCATCAAAAACCAATCACAGGAATTCGAGAAAATGCACTGTCAAATAGGTGATGCACATTTATTGTTGGACAATTGGTTAGACCTAGGTCTAACCAATTGTCCAATCCTAAAGGTGTGTCACCTATTTGACAGCGCATTTTCTTGTGTTCCTGTGATTGGTTTTTGATGATTTTGGGCTTGTTGGAATCGTCTCAAAGTGACGAACATTTTGGTAGTAAAATCATTTAAAACGGACTAGTAGATCAGAAGTTATTAAGCTTTAAAGTTAAAAAAAAGCTCTACTTATAAATTACTCAAATTGGCCCATATGTATAGAATTAATATATGGAAAATTAAAAATTTACAAACAAGAAATCTTGGAACTACCTATAAATGCACAAAAATTAGAAGAATTTAAACTTAAAATGAAAAAACAACCACAGAAAATTCAAGAAACACTGAACTTCTTAAATGATATAGAATTAGAAATACCAGAAGAAGAAGTACCAGAAATTACAGACAAACAATTCCCTGTTATGGAACTAAATCTTGGAAAACTCTCCTCATTCGAAATTCAAACTCTAATTAAATATAAGAAAAAAAAGACCCAAGAAATAATTAGACCATTTCGAAGAATTGAACATAGAATTCAAATAATAGAAAAATTATATAAAGGATTCAAATACTTATCTATATTCGATAAAATGGAAAGAAAAATAATAGCCCAAAAATTCAGAGAAAATCTAACAATAACAGAATTGTCTAAAGAAAATACAATATTACATAAATTCCGGAACACAAGATTTAAAATATGAAATTTATAAAAGTTCCACAAACAAGATAACGTACCTCGAATTATTATTGCTCGATCAGCTACTTTACTGCTATATATGAAAAAACATATGGGAATAGGGTCGCTATCTAAACATGCTCTAGCATTACATACTCGAAATAGACAAAGCATCTAGTCTATGAGAACTTATCTGAACCTGTACCAATCCTTCTCCAAACCTATCAGACGCATAAACTACTGACCCTTCGGTTCCAAATTTCCAAACCCCAAGGTCCCACCACACTCTGCATACTATAGTACAAGAAAATGTAGCATAAGCAAGATGCTAACATACGTATATAGCTAAAAAGAGAATCAGAGCATCATCTTGCAGTGTTTATTTCAGGTACTTTCATTGGCATTGCAGCCGTGGAGTCTAACTGTCCACTAATTAGGTCCTTGCACTGCCACTGCAGCCGCAGAGCCTAACAATTCAATAATAAGGTCCTTGCACTGCCACTGCAGCCGCGGAGCCTAACAATTCAATAATAAGGTCCTTGCACTGCCACTGTAGCCGCGGATCCTAAACTTACCCTTTATTTATAAGGCCCACCAGGAGTCTAGACACTTTTGCAGTAACGTGACCATCACGTGGTGTGGCGTCCTCGGATTAACTTTTTGGCTTTATTGTTAAGGTTAGGGTTAGGGTTCGTGTATATAGCCTTAGAAGGTCCATATATATGTGTAAAATCGCGTTCCGGACATTTTTATATGGTTTTTAAGGCCGATTTAAACATAAGTTTTCGAGCATTTTCGCTCTTTTCTCTTTTTTTCTTGTACAGGTGTTTTGTTTTGATGTCGGACTGACCCGGGACGATCAAAATTTACGTTCTCCGATTGGTTAATTCTCATGCGCCACGTCACGTTACTGCAAAAGTGTCTAGACCCCTGGTGCGGTTCCCTTAATAAGGTCATTGCACTGCCACTGCAGCCGCGGATCCTAACTTACCCTTAAAAAGGTCCTTGACAACCTTCTGTAGCCGTGGGGCCCAAAAATTGCTACTGATGGTCCTTGCACTGTCATGCGACCATGAAACGCAAAAAAGACCCGACTACAATATCTACTTTAGCTGTGACTGATACTACTAATACTTGCAAGCCACTTATAATAGGGTGGGTGGGTGGGAGATAGAGCCAGCCTTTACTAAGGCGAGCGATAGCAAAACCAAAGATAAATTCTTCAATTCCGAACAACAAATCTTTATAAACTAGATTCCTTAACTGCATGCTCACAGCCACCAATTCGTATACTTAGCCCTATCCTAAAATCATACGCCATTACAACACAAACAACAAACAAAACCCTGCCCTTAAACAAGAAGCCTCAACCAAGCATTAAACAAACAATAAAAGACAAAAAACTACGTGATTTGCAATAAATCAGCTGATCTCGCAATAATGACCGCTCCGTCACTTCGTTGACGAGCTTATCAAATCACGCCCCAACAATCTCAAATGCAGGGTTGTGTGATACATTATATGAAGTTTAACCACGTTTTGCCCCCATTTTAAGCGTTATCCAATAGATTTACGATTTTGCGGACACATTATTTAACTTGCATATACTGCATATCACACCGTTCCTGGTATATAATAAGTCTTATTTTTTTTACAAATATCAACTTCTAAAATTTAGAGTGGGAATATTATTATAAAATTAAACTCTATTTATTTGTTCTTTAAATGCACTGTGATAACAATAGTTATTATTATGGGGTTTGTAATTTCAATTACGATCCATTTAAGGGATAATTTTAAATCATATTAATAAAACCGATTAACGATAGCGATAGTATTATTATGGGCTTTGCGATTTCAATTACAATCTATTTAAAGGATAGCATTTTAAATCATACGATATTTATTATTAATTCAATAATGCCACGCATAATTATACTAATGAAAATAAAATAGCAATCGTATATTTTTATCAAAACAAGTACGGTAGATATAAAAATAAGAATTCTTGTTAAATTTAAGTGTTATTTTCATACTGACAATAAGTTAGATTTATACTGTCTTGCTATAATGAGCAAAATAATATATTATATAAACGATATTAAGTACAATTGTAATTAATTGACAATAAAATAGCTAAGTAAAATAATGAAATAATGAAAAATTACTGAATGAGGGAAAATATGTGAAATTAAGCAGCAATATAATTAATTCCATAAGTTAGTTTTACGCAACTATTTTTTTATTTTTGCTAACATGTAATGCATTCTAGTTGCGGGAAAAATAATTATTTTTGAATAGCGCAAATAAAACTATTTAATTAATTGCAGCGCGCAATTAAATAAAAAATTGAATTTCAGACACTGAGTGTGCACGCTGCAAAGAATCTGATGAGTTTTGAGAATTAATACAAGAAAGGACGTTAAGATCTATTTGGACGAGTAAATCCATTATTTTTTAAAGAAAAAAAATCTTTAAAAAATATTGTTTAAAAAATAAAATAAAATAAATCAGATTTTTAAAAAATATTAGCTTCGATACTTAATGCCGTGTTCCAACCATGAGCCAGTACAAATAAGAGCTTGTACGCGTTTTTCAGAAAGGTGTGCACGCTGCAAAGAGTCTGGTGAGTTTTGAGAATTAATACAAGAAAGGACGTTAAGATCTATTTGGACGAGAAAATCCAAAAAGGAAAAAATATTTATAAAAATAATTTATAAAATATTACAACATATTGTTATTGTTTATTTATTAGTTTATTATCAATTATCAATACGAAAGTTTATAATATTAGGCGGAGCATAGACCAGAGAGTTTAAATATGTAGTTGGGTTGCAGGCAGTGTTAAAGATTTGATGTTCCAGTGTTCCCAGGAACATTTAAAAAAATTTAGAACCACTAAATTTAGAATATATGTTCCCTATTAGGAACGAAGTGGGAACACAAAAGACAAAGTGACAAAGAGGGAACACAAAAGTTATAATTTGTGTTCCCTATCTGCATGAGAGAGTGAGAGAGAGAGAGAGAGAGAGAGAGAGAGAGAGAGA
>QKWP01000016.1:454608-475770 GCA_003550325.1 Gigaspora rosea | reverse complement strand
CACCGTCGCACTCAAGACGTTGGCTAGTTCTATGGAAAACAATAATGATTATTTAAAAGAAGTAAGCTAATTTATTGTTTTATAATTTATCTAATAACTAATAATCTAATTTGTTGTTTAAACTTAAAAGTTCGAAAGTCTTATGACATGTAAATTAAACTATACTAAACTCGCAATATATGGCATAACTCAAAATACAGAAACAATGGAATACTTGATGGTATTTCAGTATGCTAATAATGGTAGTCTTTCTAAATATTTAAGAAATAATTTTTGCAACCTTACATGGCAGACTAAAATGGAAATACTTAAAAATATTTCATATGAGTTATTTAATATTCACGACTATGCAAAATACATTCATGCTGATTTTCATAGTGGCAACATTTTGCAAGACCAACAATCATATATCGCAGATTTAGGATTGTCTAGAAAATCAGATGAAAAAGTTTTAGAAGGAGATATTTATGGGGTTATGCCTTATGTTGCACCAGAAGTTTTATCAGGTGAGCAGCAGTTCACACAAGCAGCAGATATTTATGGGTTTGGAGTTATTATGTCAGAAATGACAACTGGACAAAGGCCTTTTGATGGACGTAATTTTGATTTGATACTTTCAGTTGATATTTGTAAAGGATTGCGACCTGAGTTTGCACCTGAAACTCCTAATTGCTATGTTGAATTAGCAAAGCAATGTATGGATTCTGATCTACAAAAACGGCCTGATGCATGGGATATTTATTATACAATAACAGATTGGCTTAAAAAGATAGCTAGTTCAGAAGATAATGAAATTAAAAAGCAATTCTTAGATGATGATAAAATTATTAAATCAATGCCAATATCAAAGCATTCAGATGAAATGTACACTAGCAAAATTATTAGCACAAAATTAATTTCAAAAGCAATTAAAGGCATTTATTTTCAATTAATATATTGTATAACAATATATTATATTGATTTAGTTAAAATAATAATTGTTTATTTAGATTTGTCCCAAGCCAAAGCTGATTCTGCTCAAATAAATCTTGATGTTACTGAAATTTGAAATTTCTGTATGTATATTGCTAATAAATCTATTTTATAATTTTATAATAATGTATCTTTAAAACTAAAATTAGCCTAAAGAATGTTGCAAATATAGGATTAAGACTATTAAATTAAGTTGATAACCAATTTAATATACTTTTGATTACTTTTGTAAATTGCTATACATCCTTACTATTACTACAAAAATTAATCTATTATTATTATATGGTCTATTATATTGTTTTAAATTTAAAATATTATTTTGTATAAATGGTTTATTGAATAGATATACAGCCAGATCTCTCTAAATGCACTCCCTTGGAACTATAGTAAAAAATTTCAAAAATGTGCATTTAAAACGGGTGTGCATTTAAAGAGATCAAAAATCTACAATTGTTATATTACTTGGGACCATGAAGAAGCATGCATTTAAAGAGATTTTTCATATAGTGTGCGCATTTCATTTAGAGAGGTCTGACTATAAATATTTTTAAATAAAGTTGTTATAAATAAAATAAAATATACAATTTATAACTATAGTTGGTTTTTGCAATTATAAGTTTTTTATTTGCATTAATATACATTTTTGAATATATATTTTTTAAATGAAAATTACTACTTATTACCAGTGGTGATCATCACAGTGATTAACAAAATTAATAAAAAGTTTTTTGTCAAAATAAAAATTAAAATTTGATTAATTTTAGGGTTAGGGTAAGAACTGGGATGGGGCAGGGGGTATAGTTTATACCCAAATTTTACAAGAAATTTTTTTGTTAGAGCCTCAAAGGTGATTTCATAAACAAAATTTAAAGATACAAAATAGGGTTCCGAAGTTCATTTCAGTTCAATAGAGGTTCAGGTTCAGGTTCAATGAACCTGAACCTGAACCTGAACCTGCTCTAAAAGTTCAATACTGAACTGAACCTGAACTTAAAATTATTGAATATGAACCTGAACCTGAACTTAAAAAAAGTTCAGTTCAGGTTCAGTTCAAGGTTCATGAACATGTTCAGGTTCATAATATATGCACATGTTTCCTAAATCACAAAGTTAGAATCAATTAGTAAAATTTAGAAAATCATAGAAATTTGTATAATTTTATTAATAAAATTATACAAATTTCTATGATTCTCTAAATTTTACTAATTGATCATAACTTCTTGCACTAAGTAAACTTGTTAAGCACCAAAAAATACATCAAATCGGCATATTTTATTTTACTTTTCTTAAAATTTGAAGAAAAGATGCTTAATTTTGGAAATTTTCATCAAAAATTCAAAATTAAGCATCTTTGACGCAAATTTTAAGGAAAATAAAATAAAATATACCGATATGATGTATTTTTTGGTGCTAAACAAGTTTACTTAGATCAAGAAGTTATGATCAATTAGTAAAATTTAGAGAATCATAGAAATTTGTATAATTTTATTAATAAAATTATACAAATTTCTATGATTCTCTAAATTTTACTAATTGATCATAACTTCTTGCACTAAGTAAACTTGTTAAGCACCAAAAAATACATCAAATCGGCATATTTTATTTTACTTTTCTTAAAATTTGAAGAAAAGATGCTTAATTTTGGAAATTTTCATCAAAAATTCAAAATTAAGCATCTTTGACGCAAATTTTAAGGAAAATAAAATAAAATATACCGATATGATGTATTTTTTGGTGCTAAACAAGTTTACTTAGATCAAGAAGTTATGATCAATTAGTAAAATTTAGAGAATCATAGAAATTTGTATAATTTTATTAATAAAATTATACAAATTTCTATAATTCTCTAAATTTTACTAATTGATCATAACTTCTTGCACTAAGTAAACTTGTTAAGCACCAAAAAATACATCAAATCGGCATATTTTATTTTACTTTTCTTAAAATTTGAAGAAAAGATGCTTAATTTTGGAAATTTTCATCAAAAATTCAAAATTAAGCATCTTTGACGCAAATTTTAAGGAAAATAAAATAAAATATACCGATATGATGTATTTTTTGGTGCTAAACAAGTTTACTTAGATCAAGAAGTTATGATCAATTAGTAAAATTTAGAGAATCATAGAAATTTGTATAATTTTATTAATAAAATTATACAAATTTCTATAATTCTCTAAATTTTACTAATTGATCATAACTTCTTGATATAAGTAAACTTGTTTAGCACCAAAAAATACATCATATCGGTATATTTTATTTTATTTTCCTTAAAATTTGCGTCAAAGATGCTTAATTTTGAATTTTTGATGAAAATTTCCAAAATTAAGCATCTTTTCTTCAAATTTTAAGAAAAGTAAAATAAAATATGCCGATTTGATGTATTTTTTGGTGCTTAACAAGTTTACTTAGTTCAAGAAGTTAAGATCAATTAGTAAAATTTAGAGAATCATAGAAATTTGTATAATTTTATTAATAAAATTATACAAAATGCTATGATTCTCTAAATTTTACTAACTGATTTATACTTCTCACTCTAAGTAAACTTGTTCAGTATCAAAAAATACACATATTTTTATTTAGACTCAAACTAATTTGCAAAATTTGGACTAGTCTGACCAAACTTATGATTGAGTTTGAGTTTAGTATAAAGTTTTAATAATAAAATTTAGAGTTTGAGTCTGGTCTGAACCAGATAAAACCCGGACCCAAACCTAGAATCACTAGTTCATATGAACACCAGACTGAACCTGAACATGTTCATGAACTTATGAACTGAACCTGAACTGAACCTGAACCAGCTTTAAAAGTTCAATACTGAACCTGAACCTGAACATGTTTTAAAAAATGTTCAGGTTCAGGTTCAATACAGAACCTGAACCTGAACCTGAACTTGACCTAAGTTCAGTTCAGTTCAGGTTCATAGGAACACTAATACAAAATATACATTGGTGATGATCACCACTGGCAATAAATAGCAAACTTCTTTTTAAATATATTTATATTAATAATAAAACACATGCCATTCTGGTTTATATATAGAACATTCTTTATATATTACTTCTTATACTAATAGTTATCTTTTTATTTAATAAACATATGGAACAGCTAAAGATATCCACTTTTTTAAAAAAATGTGCCAAATTTGAGATTATATAATCAAATATGATTGGCAAATTTTTGTGTAATAGATTCTGATTGGTTAAAAATATATATATACATTTTTTTATATATATTAAATACCAAATTTTTAATTACTTATAAACTTTAAAAATTTTTTAATTTTATAATAATAATAAAAATATATTCTAACAGTATTGTAGTTTAGACTAAAAGCAACAAATTTAAAAGACAAAATTTTTTAATTTTATAATAATAATAAAGATATATTCTAACAGTATTGTAGTTTAGACTAAAAGCAACAAATTTAAAAGACAAATTTTTTTAAAATTATTTGTTCTTAAGTTATAAGCATTTTTATATTTTATATATTAAAAGTGAATATTTTTAGCTGTCCCGTACTATACTTGTAATAAAAATTTATATATTAAAAAATTTTGATATATATTTGTTAAATAAATTTTTGATTTGTAATTTTACAAAAATTATTAACTGCAAATAGCCTTCAGTATATAATAAAAGCATATCCAGAAAAGAGTTAGATTGATAATTTTAAGAAGATTAGTCTTGATTTTCCGTTACTACTATGAAATGATTCTGTAAATTATTTAAAATTCTATTGAGCTATTAGCAGAAATATAGTATAGTTGCATTTTAATAATAAATAATTAACTAATTTAAAATAGGTGCTACCAAAAAAATAGATGTTGCCTATACTATATTTTATCTAGCTATTGTAACGATCTCGAATCCTGTGACCAGTGTTTAAAATTCAATGTTCTCATGGTTCTCAATGAACATTTGAATTTTTTTAAGGACATTGATATTTAGAAAAGGTTCTCTTATTTGATGGTTCAAAAAGAACATTTATAAAATTTTTATGTTCTAGATTTATTAATAAGAATAATCAATTATATAAAATGTTCATCAATTTGATAATGTAATTTGATCATTACAAATTCTGCATAAATATGTATATGTATGTACATATGTACATATGTACATACATACTATATAGAACATATATTTAAAGTTGTACAATATAGATAACAAATAAATATTTAAAGAAAATAGCCTTTAAAGATTTTTAAAATAAAATATTCATTAATTGTGCAGTGTGTTTTTTATATAGAGAGTATTATTGTTGTATAAACTTATATATAGATGATTTGTGTCAAATGATATGCTGATACTAAGCAAGCAAAAAGATACAAAGTATTTGTTAGTATGAAATTTAAATAGTTAAATAACAAAGTAATTGGATTCTAATTTATCATATTAACCAATAGTAGCATCAGTAAAATATCATAGATAGTCTTGTTTTATTATAAGCAAATATGAAAAGCACTTGAAATTTAACAAAATTATTAGAAATTGAATTGTATAGTATATTGTGTTATGTTGAAAAAATCATATAAGGCCCTGGGTCAGTGGATAGCACTCCGGAGTCGTATTCGCAAGGTTGCCAGCTCGAGTCTTGTGGAAGACAAAAACCGTGTTAGGACCACGAATATTAAAAGATCTATGATAAGGCGTCAAACATCTTCCGTTTCCGGATATAGTACTATAGCGACAATGAGTTGTGTGACATAACCACAAGGTCATGCAGCATCCAGAAAAGGAAAAAATCTGACAAGAAACATCGTAAACATAAGGACCATCCACTATAAAAGGAACAAGACAAACAAGTATACTGAACAAATTAGGGAGGCAAGAATCCAGGAACCTAAAGTTATACTGACCGAAAATGCAAGTGTCTCCTGAGGTTGATAACAAACAGCTGACCTATATAGCGATCCAGTGGAGTATGTAGTTCCTTCAAGCTGCCTATGATCTTACGTCATACGGGGCACCAGGCGTGGTTGGCCTGCTGGAGGAAGTCGGGAAAAACGGACAATTGGAGAGAAGAAAAGAATAGTGTAACTAGTTAAAAATAGATAGTGAAATGTAGACCGACATGTCACAAACAATGATATTAATAAATGAGTGCCAAATGCGCCCCAACAACCATTGAGCTGAAGGGTTAAAAAAAATCATATACAAACTTTAAAAAATTATTAATAGATAAGCATGGACTTAGTATATGAATTGTAAGTATAGATATAAACATTTTTTAAAAATTAATATTCAATTTATTTAATATATAATGAACATTAAAAAGTTTTTGAAAACAATAAAGATTTAAATTATGTTTTTTTGAGAACATAACTTTAGATTTGAATTTTAAACACTGGTTATAGGTTTACCCTGTTTAGTCTTGCATAACCCTTGTATTAATTGGCAAGAATGTTCTATTACCTTTTCTGACCCGAGCTGTGTGACTCATGTGTCAAGGCCATTATTATATAGGATGCATTCAACACTGATGAGCAAATTTATCATCAGCAAAAAAAATAGACTAATATATATCGATTACTAACCAGATAATTATATATCGATACTAATCACCCCTGCTGATTACTAATGATCATGATAATGATTGATATATAGCGAATCCGTTAATCAGCAATAAAGCTAGTTATCAATACTAATCACCTCTGCTGATTACTAATGATCATGATAATGATCGATATATAGCGAATTCATTATTCAGCGATAATGCTAGTTATCGATACTAATCACCTCTGCTGATTACTAACGTCATGATAATGATTGATATATAGCGAATTCGTTAATCAGTGATAATGCTAGTTATTGATACTAATCACCCCTGCCGATTACTAACGTCATGATAATGATCAATATATAGCGAATTCGTTAATCAGCGATAATGCTAGTTATCGCTATATAACCAATTCGATTACTAGCGATATATAGTAACATTCGATTCTAATTATACCTATTGATTACGATACTATAGCGAATTTTATTGCTAGTTATCATGATAGTATTAGATAAATAGCAAATTTATTACTAGTGATATTCGATATTATTAGATATACAGTGATTCAATTTCATATTTGTATACTTTATGAAGCGCAATCAATCCAATTTTATTAAGAAAATTGCAAATACAAATAAAAAAGAAAATACTATAAAGAAAAAAATAAACAAAAGGCTAAACTATTATTGATTAACTCCAAATAAATCGTCTAGCTCTTCTATAGACATCATTGATGAACTTCTTCGGTATACAGGTACAGAATCAGGACAGGCTCAGGCTCAAGTTCAGGTGAGGATTGTCTCGCTGTTTCAGCCGCAGAACGTCCTGCAATTTCACTGTTTATGATTTCTTCTGCCGAATTATGATTAGGACCACCATTGTCGAAATCATTCTAATAAAATACAAAGAATGTTAATAATAAATATAATTATCGGCATAAAACGATATGTAACAAATACTTACTAGGTATTGACTTATTCGACGCTTCATTAATTTATCCTTGCACAGAACAGTTCTAGACCAGGGGTTTAATAAAATGTCGCACACAGCCAATGTGAAAGCACAGTGATGGTTGGTCAAAGTCAGGACAGCAACCATGCTGAAGGCAGTTCTTGCGATGATAGAGACCCAAAAAACCCCTTCAATATTCTTCTCAAAAAGAGCACGATAGCAATTGTTAACTTGCGGACTTTCCTTCCACTGAATTATTTCAGAAGCACTAGCAGTGCTTTTGAGGGGAGGCAATCTTTCGCGACCGAATACCTTCCAAATTGAGGAACGTACGTTTTGCAACGCCGCACCACAATAGTTCTTAACTTTTTGTAAAAGCTAATAAAATAAACAAATAAATAAATTTGTTATTAGTAAAGAAATAAGCAAAAAAAAAGAAAAACAATTAAACCAGTTAAAAAATAGCAAAAGAAAAAAAACAAAACAATTAAACGATTGAAATTAAAATAAAATAAATATATTGAATAAAATGCTATAAAATGATTAAAACCAGTAAAAAAATAGCAAAAGAAAAAAAAACAAAACAATTAAACGATTGAAATTAAAATAAAATAAATATATTGAATAAAACGATATAAAATGATTAAAACCAGTAAAAAATAGCAAAAGAAAAAAAAAACAAACCAATTAAACGATTGAAATTAAAATAAAATAAATATATTGAATAAAACGATATAAAACGATTAAAACCAGTAAAAAAATAGCAAAAGAAAAAAAAACAAACCAATTAAACGAGTGAAATTAAAATAAAATAAATATATTGAATAAAACAATATAAAACGATTATATACTTGGCTACACCACGCTCCGTGAAAACAGTTCGTGAATTCATTTTCACTTAGAGTCGACATGTATTTGGCGAAGTTTTCAGTAAGGTAGCTCTTAAGGGCTTCCTTTAATGTATTTTGTGTGGGATAGACGTGGAGCGAGAAAAGACGTTTTACAATGCCTGTATATACGTTCTGCAAGGATTTTATAATGGGTTTAAAAACAAGTTTTATATTCCATACACTACATTATACACACAAAGACTTATGTCCAACACCTTTGCAGAAAGGTCCTTTTCTTGTTCACTCCTTTGGCGTCTCATTTCAACCTTTAGCTCTCGGAGCTCATTGTTCGTTTTCTGGTTCAAAAGGTACAGCTGCATATTTTGTTAAAACAGTTTGGCATCGACTTTTTTGCAATAATCAATGTAACTGCTGAATTCTTATCATTATGAAAAAAAAATTTTCAAAAAAAAAACTTCCCAACTAAGGGTCAATCTAGAGATCTAAGATCAAAAAAAAACTAACTTATATACCATTACGATCGTGTGTTTGATTGGGTATAGGTGATTGATACTGATTGGGTGTGGGTGATCATTGATCACGAGATCGTGACCTATAACGTGACCTGGATCGAGAACTGGATCGAGATCTTTCACTTTCTGTATAATGCGGCAGCGGTGATAAGAACCTATTGCGATCGCTAATATGCGATGCTCGACGTTTAGTAGTACGTTGATAGGATAGGTTTTGGTTGGATCGACGTTCGGTAGTATGTGATGTTGATTGATGAGGGGAGTTTTGACATAGTGGGTTTGGTGTGAATTGACGAGATGGGTTTGGTGTGGATTGACGAGGTAGTGTGGTTTAACGAGATAGGTTTGTGGTGGATTGACGAGGTGGATTTTGATTTTGTTTGCTTTTACCTTTGTTACCTTTACTCTCATATTTTCAAATATATTCTATACACTCGCAATGCTTATAGCTGATGAGTCAGAATTATAATCATCAACAATATTAAATGATTGTTGAGGTGTATTCGATATATATTGATTGTTATCAATGAGAACAGGAGATAAGTTATTGTTCGAAGTATTGTCAGGCAATAAGTTGGTGTTTGAAGTGGTGTTATCAGAAAGCAGGTTGTTATTAATGTTGGGAGTGTTATCATGAGTGTTGTTGTTTGTAGTGTTGTTATGAGGAGCGGAAGTGTTGTCAATAAGAGCAGGAGTGTTGTTAATAGGAGTGTTACTATTAGAAGGCATTTTGAAATTCTAAAAAATGTCTTTACCACTACAATTGCCAAATCGCTTATATATATATAACCAAGAAAAGTATGCCGATATTAATCGATATATAGTATATATTAAAAAAAAATGAAAGTGCAATTATCTTATTAGATGTTTGGTCACTTACATATGACGACAATTTTTTTCTTGATCAACTTACGTATAATGACAAATTTTTTTTCTTGATCAACTTACGTATAACGACAATTTTTTTTCTTTGATCAACTTACGTATAACAAATTTTTTCTGATCAAATTACGTATAACGACAAATTTTTTTTTCAACTTAAGGTAAAAAGGGGTAATTTGACGAATTTGGATATCACGTGTTCTAATGATTGGAATCGAATAATTTTTATACTATTCGATTCATCTCGATGAGACGAATCGAATAGTACAAGAACCACCCAATTCTGATCACTGGATCACAAGATATCATCGATTATTTGCCAGGTTTACACTTCGTAGCATATAATCGATGATATATCGTGACTCAGTGATCAGAATCAGATGATTTTTATACCATTCGATTCGTATCATCGAGATGAATCGAATAGTACAAAAATTATCCGATTCTGATTGTTGGATCACATGAGATACCATCAATTCGTCAAATTACTCCTATCTCTCTAAATTTAAACTTTTTGATACGATGTATAATGTCACTTTAAAAAAAGACTAATTTTATATAAAATAATTATAAAGTTTAATACAATTAATACGTAGGCATGCAAAATAGTGCACATGTGTAACACCAAAAATGGTCTATTGAACAATTGTTACACTGACTGCATAAACGTGCATTCAAGTTTACTCATACAGGTGTGTCCACGCTACGCTTCAGACAATTAAAATAAATAAGTTTTTATATTAGTTATTTTAACTTCGTCAAATTACCCTTTCTACCTTACATATAGCGACAATTTATTATAAGTAATTGGATAATAAAAATAAAGATTGAATACACTCATTTTTAATTGGTATATAGTAAAAAAAACTCATTTATTCGACAATTTATTATATGAAATTAAATAAAAATAAAGATTGAGTACACTGGTTTGTAATCGTTATATAGTAAAAAAAAAACTCATTTATTCGACAATTTATTATATCTAAGAATAATAAAATTAATATATTGTAAGAGCGAAAGTATACATATCTTATTTGTTGTTTGGTTATTGTAGTAATAAAATTAATAAAATTAATAAATTAATATAATTGATGATGTCAATTGTTAAAAAAAAGAACGAAGTATACTTATCTCATTTGTTGTTTTGGTCATACAATTTACTATCATTACAAGTGTAATAATAACATGCTGAGTTTTATTTAATTATTGATAATTTTTGCTGAGATTTATAATATTGAATTAATTACATAATATAACATTAGTTTCTTGCTTATAAACTACGTAATACCCATTTGTTTTGATCGAAGAAAGAATAGCTTAAATCGATAAATATCGATTAAAAATCATTTAAATCATTTGAACCTTATTTTTAAATTTACCTTCTATATTGCTTTGATGGGCATCAGGAAGTTTTGAGGGGATATATAGCGATTATAATCGAGTTAATCGATTAGTATCAATAAATTTTAATCGATTCGAAACATTATCGATTATATTCGATTATAGGTAAAATATCGATTAATACTGATATAAATCATTAATCGATTAATATCGATTATTAAAATTCGTAAATTATAATCAAACTTTTACAATAGTTTCTCGATAACTAGTAATTAGAATTAGCTAAAATTTTTACTGAAGATAGTATCGATATTCCTCTATAATATATTTAAAATTATCCGAGTAATTGCTTCTATACAATAGTCAATTTTTAAAAATTGACTATCGTATAGACGCAATTACTCAGGAACTACTTGATCAATTCAGATAAAATTTATATATATTATAGAGGAATATCGATACTATCTTTAGTAAAAATTTTTGATAATGCTAATGACTAGTTATCAAGAAAATCATTGTCAAATTTTGATTATAATTTACAAAGTTTTATATATATCATTAGGATAGGGGTGCAATTAATCGATGATAATCTTCTGATTATAATCGATTATAATCTGTTTGCAAATTTTGGTAGTGATCACTCTTTCTTTTTCGTTCGCTTTTTTCTCGTTTATCGCCTTTTTCTTTCTCTTTATTATATCTCTTTTTATCTTTATCTTTTTAATCCGAGGAACAGAATCCTGTCCAGGTTCCGGTGTCCTGGCATCCCATTTATTTCTCTCTCATTAGTTTTCGTTATATATCACTATTTCATCCTTTTCTCTCATTCACTCTATTTGATTCTTTCATTTATTTTCATCAATTTTATTCGTTCTTATCCTCTCATTTACTCTCTCCTTTTTAAATCACTCCCATCTCTTTCTTCGCTATTTTTTATTATATATCGCTATTTCGCCCTTTATCTCATATACTCCCATTTTATTCTTCCATATATTTCATCTATTTCATTCATTCTTATCTTCTCTTTGTTTTTATAGCTTTCTTTTATCACTCTCTTTGCCCTTTTTATTTTTCTTCCTTTTTTATTTTTTTCAAAATGCGTTGTGATTGTGAATATTGTGATCGAGATTTTTCAAAAGCTTTTGTGTTGGCACAACATATTTCAGAAAAGCATCCTTACATCAAAGATTCAACAGAATCAACAAATCAAGCTGTTACTACTGAACAATTTGATGACAATGTTTGGGTACTTCCAGAATATAATCCTAATAGCTCTATAATATATGAGGTAAATTGTATTAATTATATGGCACCCTTATAAACGTTATTAAGCGATAATATTTGTTATAGGATGAAGTTATACCAGGTTCTCCATCCGAATCAGATGTTTTTATGGACACAGAAAATAATTCCAATAAAGCTTATGAGGTAAGTTGGTTGAATAAATAGGTATAAGTTATAAAATGTTGCATAACGTTATATATTAGGATGAAGATTCTGATGAAGATTCTGATATGGAAATGGAGCCTCTCTTAACAAATGTGTCCATTTTGGTGGAATATGATCTTGAAGACTATGAAGGTGCTTCATATAAAGATGCTTTTGATGATTTACTATATCTACCAGCCTTAGAATGGCCTAATTAAGCCTATCGTGAATTTATGGAGATAGTTA
Organism: Gigaspora rosea; assembly: GCA_003550325.1. Classification (NCBI taxonomy): domain Eukaryota; kingdom Fungi; phylum Glomeromycota; class Glomeromycetes; order Diversisporales; family Gigasporaceae; genus Gigaspora; species Gigaspora rosea. Next base: position 463,087 of record QKWP01000016.1, on the reverse strand, counting down.
ATAAGTATCAACTATCTAATTCAGCTGGTGATTCTATTATAAACTTCTTCAACAAATATTCAAGTTTGGATGTTTCACCCTTACCTCTGTCTACAAGTATGTGAAAGGAATTTTTGGATACCTCTACCGTCCCTCATATGATGTTCAAAGGAATCCCAATTACAACGTTTCAAAACGTTGAATTTATTTTTACTATCGATCATTAATAAAGACTATAAAGTCTTTATTAATGATCGATAGTATCAATCGGTCATTAGTTCTTCAATATGTAGATAAAAAAGAAGTAATTAATGGTATAGAACATCGTGTATTTAGTATAACTGTAATTGGTGGAGGCGAGAAGAATCGGCATTACTTCCCGGTTATCGTTTACTATCGATAATACTATATTCAGATGCAACAACTCTTGATCAATGGGTAAATCCTCCGGCCATCCAATATTCTTATCACTTGGTAACATTCCTAACCACCGAGGAATAAACCAGAATTTAAAGCATTAATTGGATACCTTCCAATCTTAAAGGCCAAGGATACTCAAACAAAAAATTCTAAAAGGTTCCGTAAAATAAAAAGAGAGGTCTTTCAGAAGTGTATAGCGATTCTTCTTAGGCCTATAGCGGATAAGCCAGAGCTTAACTTTGTTGTTCGTGATGAAATAGTCACCTTCATTCCTCGAATTTCAACGATTTTGGCCGATTTAGCTGAAGCAGATAAAATAGCCAATGTTTATCAATCATCTACTTCAAGACAGCCTTGCCATTAATGTTTAGTATCAAGAGATAATTTGAATTATATAAATTTAAATAATACTTCACCTAGAATACCAAATAATATGATACAAGCGATTAATTATGGTGAAGCAAAAGATAATTCAATTCATCCTGAAGTAAATGCATTTTGGGAGATAGGGTATATAATCAATAGTTATTATTAAATTAATATACACATGTTGAATTAATGAATAACAGGTACATATCGGGAGATTTGTCTCCCGATATGTACCTGTTATTCATTGATTCAACCTGTGATAATATTATTAATGAATTTTGGAATATAGGGTATATAATCAATAGTTATTATTAAATTAATATACACATGTTGAATTAATGAATAACAGGTACATATCGGGAGACAAATCTCCCAATATGTACCCATTATTCAATAGATCTGCCAAATAACTGTAGCATATTAGTAGCATATTGGTAATATAGGTTAGATACCGGGAGATAGTATCTTACTCTCAGTCCAAGGGATATTCTAGTATGTTGATATTATGTTACTATTATTGATCTACCTCCCGATATCTAGTCTATATGCTACTAATATGCTTCTGATATGCTACAGTTATTTGGCAGATCTATAGAATAATGGGTACATATCGGGAGATTTGTCTCCCGATATGTACCTGTTATTCATTGATTCAACCTGTGATAATATTATTAATTAAATATATAATTATAATGTTAATATATAATATAATTACATACAAAACTCTTTCTGCTGATCCTCTAATCCATTTTCGGTGCTAAGGAAAAAAGAAGAAAACACACAAACTAAATTGAGAAAGGACCAAAAGGCCACTAAGAAAAAAGAAAGAAGAAGTAAATTAAATAGGAGTTACTTAGGCCACTTTGGAGAAAGCGAAACTATACATCAACCTATCTTGAAATTTCGGTCTTGTAGAAAATTTTTTGTAAAAAGTGGGGATATCGTTGAGACCCTGTACTGCAGATCATAGTCAACAACAATAGGACACGTGATCAATAATACAAACAAGCATTCCAAATAGAGAAATAAACAAGTTAAACACGTAATTTTTCGTAAATCAACAAAACAAAATGTCATAAGCATTTGTAAACAAACAAAGTAGAAAATACTTCAACACAACATTGAACTAGACGAATAATAGAATAGAACAAATGTCAATTCTAGGAAAATTCAAGGCCTTCTTTAACAAACAAGACGAGGAAAGAGAAGGTTTAATTAGAGAAAACAAGGTGTTACTGCTTAAGATAGACACAGATATAGCAAAATTCTTGGAGATCGATCAGCCACATATAATTGCAGTAATACGAAATATAGTAGAGTTACACAGATGGGCAGAGCATAAGGTGATACGCAAAGAACCAATCACACAGCTAGAAATCGAGCTGCTAAACGAGAATGAAACAAGTAATAAAGACATAATACAGCATACGGATATAAAAGAGGAACCAAAAACAAAGATAGAAAAAGAACTGCTGAAACAACTACAAAAAGCAGAAGTCAGTAAAGGAGAAAAAAGAGTCTTTGAAGAACAGGATGAGGAAAGTGACAACAAGATAGTGGATAATATAGAGGAGGAAAAGAAGGTGAAGGCCCGATTATTGGATGCAGAATGCGGAAGTTGGGACTACGGTCTAGAAGAAAAAAAGGCCGAATTACAACAAAAACACCCCCTACATGTGAGACGACAAACGTAATGAACAAAAAACGACAAAAAAAATGTGAAGACATTTATAACTACATTTGGGCACCAAAAGGAAATTTTACAACTCGAGGTCAGAGTAGGAAATCACAATATTTTTTACAAACTGGGATCTGCCGGAAACAGTGGATGCTAGAGTAATTAAAAAACATTTGGGTTTCTTTGGCAAGACCATAGTCTTGGCTTGGCAACAAGGATGGAAAACGAAAGTAGCGTATGTCAAGGTGGAAATGGAAAATCAGCGCAAGGAAGAAGTCTTGAGGAACAGTTGGTCAGTTTACCTAGATGAGGGTAGAACATATAGAACGACCCCTGGAAGATTTAATTTAAACGAATTAGAATACAGAAACAAATTTAAACTAACCATCACAAATTTGCCCAGAAATAGAGTTGATACGTTATTATTGCGACAATTAAAAAAATAGAGGCAAAAGCAGTACATGTACTAAATAACTGTCATGGGAACCAAAAGAGCACAGCCCATATCTATTTTGATACAGAGGCTAAATACAAAGCCGCACAATTATCAACAGTTTTTTACTTTAATACTAAGTTAGAGTGGAAACGAGTAAACCGAGCTGCAACAAATAAAGAAAACTGGGACCAGCCAGAAATAGGAGGAGGATCAAACAAAGAAAAAACAAGAGAGTATGTAACTTATAGCAGAAAATGGGATGGTAGAGTCATAGTACATAGTAGAAAGCTCAGAAGTATAAATAGTAAAGGGAGAGAAAGTAGACTAGAACAAGGCACAGGTGCAATTAGTAATGCAATAGGAAAAGACAAAATAGATAGAAGCAAAAACGCACAACAAAGGACAGAAGAAACTGAAAATCGCCAAATTCTAATGGAAATTCTAAAGAGGCTCTCCTTGTTTGAGAATGTCGATAAGGGGGTGGAAGCCACCTGTCGCTCCTGAAAGTTGCCAAGGGCATCTCTAAAAAAAAGGATGGAGAGTTCTCTCCATCCAAACAAAGGGGAGACAGTGAAGGTATAACAGAGAAGAAGGGGAAGAAAAAGCGAGAAGAGGAGAAAGGAGAAGAGAGAAAACTAGAAGACATTGATTTTAGTGTACTGGGGATAGGATTCCATAATGTAAATAGACTAAAAACAAATAAGGAAAGATTGGACACAATATCAGATTTTATGGAGGAGAAAAATATTAACATTATGGGCTTAGCAAAAACGAACCTGACCGAAAAAGAAGGAAAATTTATGCTTAAGGAGAATAAAAATTTGAAGGGTTACTGGTCCACTGCAGAGGAAGGAAAGAAGAAAGGATCTGGTGTCAGAATTTTAATAGATAAAAAATGGGAGAAACATGTGGTAAAGTTAAACAAGGAGAACCCATATATTCTGGATATAGTTCTGGATTTCAAGAGTTTTTTGATAAACATTATAGTGGTATACGTAGCACCAACAAGTGCAGAAGTTCAAAAGCATATACAAGCTTATTTAAAAGAACGTCTAAGAAACGTGGAAACAAAGAAGAAGGAACAGAGATGCATAGTTTTGGGTGATTTTAATGTGGATCTAAACCAAACAGAAAAGATCAACTTAGAAGACCGAAAGGAAAAAGAAGGGAAGAAACAAATTCTATAGCTCTTAAAAGGGAAAAGGTTTACAGATGTTTTCTACGAGTCCGACTCCCTAGGGCAACCAACTTGGAGGCACAAAGAAATGCAGTCAAGAATCGATACCATCTGGGTCAACAGTCACTGGAAACAAACCATTTTACTGTACAAAACCAAGGACATGCGTTTAGAACAGGCAGTAACCACCAGTTGGTTTTCATACAAGTAGAAACAGGGTTAAATATGCGAAAGCAAAGTCAAGCAAGTAATAGATGATTAGGAAGAAAAAGACTAGAAATAGATATAGAAAATGTCGATGAGAAAATGTGGGAAGAGTACCAAGCTAAATTAAATCTTGAACTAAAAACTGAAATATTGAAAGGAAGTAAAAAAAAAAGAGAGACCCAGGAAGCCTGTACGGAGCAGCAGGAATTAGAATCAGAGTTAGAAAACAGATCCCTGGACCAGTTGTAGAATATCATAAAAAGCAGTATAAAGAAAGCAGTATCAGTCATACTCCCAAAAAAAGAAAAAAACTCCTATAATAGAGGACGTGTCATATGTGAATGCAGATATGAAAAAGTTAAAGAAGGATATACGCACACTAGGAAAGTGGTGTAGAAGGTTAAGGAAAAGCAGAGGGAAGACATTGTTAGAGCAGCAGGAGGTGACAGAACTAGAAGCTTTCGTAGAACGGCTAAAGGAGCGGTGGAAGTTAGATATGTTAGATAACTATTCAAATATGTATGAATTCCTAGAAATATGGTGGACTGTCCTGACAAAGAGGTGGCAAGTTGCTTTAAAAAATGAAGATGAAAAAAGAATCAGGACTTGTATAGAAGCCAGGTACGAGATGCTAGTGAAAGGGCAAAGAGGCATGATAGACAGCTTGTTGGATCGGCCACAGAAGAGGATTCAAATTGATAGAGTAGTTAAAAGCATAGAAGAAGAGGAAGAGGAGTTATTAAACGAACCAAAAGAAGTACTAGAAGAAGTAAGAAGACATTTTGCAGAACAGTTCAGAAAACGGTCATCGATGGCAGAAAATCTACTGAAAAGATGTGAAAAAAGTTCTGTCCGATAGAAGAAGTAGAGTCTAACTGGTATGAACAATTACTAGATAAGGTGTTATTAGATGTGTAGGAAGAAGCGCTAGAACAAACCAAGAACAGGTCGGCACCAGGAGTGTTAGGTATTACCTACCCAATGTTAAAAAAAGCGGGTGCTTTCACAAAAAAGATATTCCAGCATATGGCAAGTAGATGCCTTGAAGAAGGAAGTATGCCCAAAAAGTGGAAACTTGGCATGCTGTATCCAATACCCAAGCAGGAAGAGTGGTGTTATANTGTCATATGTGAATGCAGATATGAAAAAGTTAAAGAAGGATATACGCACACTAGGAAAGTGGTGTAGAAGGTTAAGGAAAAGCAGAGGGAAGACATTGTTAGAGCAGCAGGAGGTGACAGAACTAGAAGCTTTCGTAGAACGGCTAAAGGAGCGGTGGAAGTTAGATATGTTAGATAACTATTCAAATATGTATGAATTCCTAGAAATATGGTGGACTGTCCTGACAAAGAGGTGGCAAGTTGCTTTAAAAAATGAAGATGAAAAAAGAATCAGGACTTGTATAGAAGCCAGGTACGAGATGCTAGTGAAAGGGCAAAGAGGCATGATAGACAGCTTGTTGGATCGGCCACAGAAGAGGATTCAAATTGATAGAGTAGTTAAAAGCATAGAAGAAGAGGAAGAGGAGTTATTAAACGAACCAAAAGAAGTACTAGAAGAAGTAAGAAGACATTTTGCAGAACAGTTCAGAAAACGGTCATCGATGGCAGAAAATCTACTGAAAAGATGTGAAAAAAGTTCTGTCCGATAGAAGAAGTAGAGTCTAACTGGTATGAACAATTACTAGATAAGGTGTTATTAGATGTGTAGGAAGAAGCGCTAGAACAAACCAAGAACAGGTCGGCACCAGGAGTGTTAGGTATTACCTACCCAATGTTAAAAAAAGCGGGTGCTTTCACAAAAAAGATATTCCAGCATATGGCAAGTAGATGCCTTGAAGAAGGAAGTATGCCCAAAAAGTGGAAACTTGGCATGCTGTATCCAATACCCAAGCAGGAAGAGTGGTGTTATAGATTGAACAATATCAGACCCATTCTTTTATTGGAAACCTTCAGAAAATCAGTAGTCAGAGTACTAAATAACAGACTAGAGACAATTCTCAAAGAAAGGGGCATTCTTAAAGAAAGAAACTTTGCCAGATTACAGAAAGAAGGCACAGCGGCACTAGTGCATTTGATGAACTGCATACTGGAAGATGCAAGAGAGGGAAAAAAAGAAATCTGAATTCTATTCCAGGACATTAAAAAAGCTTTCGATTCGGTAAACATCGAAATGCTGCAGCTAGCATTGGAGCACATAAAACTTCCAGCAAAAGCAGTAGATTTTATAATCAATTTGTACAAAAACAGAGAAATCGAGGTTATAACAGGGGTAGGGAACACAGAAAAATTTATAGCAGGGGACGGAATAGACCAGAGAGAGGTCATATCACCCCTGGTCTGGAAAATCTTCTACGATCCACTACTAGTAGAAATTCAAGAAGAAAGGGACAGAGGTTACAAAATGCAGATAAACTGGACACGCAATCTGCAAAGGGGCAAAGCAGAAGTGCAGGATCTACAGGTACCTGTTCTAGCATATGCGGACGATACCACATATATAGCAAGGGATAAACTGGAGCTAGAACAGATACTTAGAGTAGCAGAAGATTTCTATAAAGTAAACGACATAGAGATCAATAGCAAAAAGTCAGAACTACTAGTACTGAATGCACACGACAAGTATACAGTACAAGAAGACATGATTTTTGGGCCAAAGAACGAAATAGTCTGCGGTAAAAATGCGAAAGACCTGACGAGGTTTTTAGGTGTGTGGCTGTCCAAAAAAGCAAGCAGTTAGAATAGCGAAGGAGGAAGTCCTGACAGTTATGAAAGGAATCAAAAGAAAGAAAGCCTCACTAGCGCATATGGCATATATTAACAATGTAGTACTATTATCGCGACTAGAATATAGACTGCAGCACTGCTTCCTATCACATGAAAATTGCGAAAAGTTGCAAAGTCCCCTTCTAATGCTGATCAAAAATAAAGCAGAAATGATGAAGACAACTCCGAATTCTACGTTAACACACCAGAATATTGTTGGAGTAAAGTCTATTTGGCAAAATCATTTAGCTCATCATTTCACAGAAATAACATCAAGGCTAAATAATAAAAGTGATTTGGGTTGAGCAGTGTGGCTAAGGCTAAAACAGGTGCAGCTAAATTGTAAAAGCACAACTTGCATTTTGGGCTTAGAAGAAGGAAGAATAGAGAAATGCAAAGTTAAAAACAATCTAGTTTGCAAGATAGTGCTTGAAGCAAAGAAACTGAATATAAGTTTCAGGTCGGAGGAACTAGAAATGAAATGTAAAATAGAAGGAACGGGAACAGAAATTGTAGGCTTGGTTAGCGGAAAAGATCTGCAGAACTTCCTAAAAGAAAGAAGATTGAATGTCTTCTTTTTGGAGCAGCTTTTGGATATAGAAAGCAAGAGAATGCTTACAGGCAATATGAGAAAGAGGCTGGAGGTTTTCGTCATGGAAGCAAGTCAAACAAATAAGAGGTATCTCAGCAAAGGGAAGGGTACCGGAGTGGTATAGAAGTCTCGAATCAAGTCTACTAGAGGACCCGTTGAGCAGGAAGCTAAAAGCCTCACAGAAGAAAGTAAATTTCCTGCATATGAAAGCCAATCTGGAGACAATTAGCAATGATAGATGAAGACAAGAATGGCTAGTCTTTGGGAAAGGAAGCAACAAACCAGAATTGGGAAAGATCATGAAGAAGAAAACCTCACAAGAGTTCCTTGTAAAACATTGGAAAAAGGATTCTGTAGACGAGCAAGGCCTTACCATAATCAGACAATGCACAGGGTGTGAACTAAAAGACAAGGAAGCAGAAGCTGCTACATCTTGTCAAGCAAGTATAAAGGTACACATCAAAAAAAGAGCATTGAACAGAAAGTGGATAGAGAAGTTTGAATGCCCTAACAAGAAACGCAGAAAAATAGGTGTTCCTTGGGAAAATATAACAGAGCAATGCCCTGCGGCTGAGAAAATAGAAGAACAGAGTTTGTTGGAGATACCTATAAGTTCTTTTAATGAAGAGTACATGAGAGCTAACATCATAGGTCAGGAGGCAATAAAAGAGCTAGAGACTATGTCAAAAAGAATGAGTCCATGGAAAACAATAAAAGCTTTCATAGACGGGTCGCTAATGAACTTAGAGAATAAAGGCGCTCAAATGGGAATAGGTTGGGTGGCATTTAATGTTGTAGATGCGCAAATAGATCAAAGCAAAGAAACTTTTTGTTGTAGGTTGGAAGAGTGGCCCTC
>QKWP01000016.1:438253-449757 GCA_003550325.1 Gigaspora rosea | reverse complement strand
AGCTTCAGGTAAAACAAACACTTATCTTTACAAATGCTTTATTACAGTATTAATGTATAATATCATAGACATTTATTATGGATTGGGCCAAAGAATTCATTGCATTATTTTCAAAATATTCTCGAAGTGGCCTCCAACTCCCAAAACTACATTCTTGGTGCTATCATATAATACCTGCAATTAAAGAATATGGGTCAGTAAATAGCATGTCCACAGAAATATATGAAACACTTCATAAGACTTATGTCAAAAATCCCTACCGCATGTCAAACAAAAAAGAATATATGAAACAAATAATAAATAAGGTAGGCTGAAAAGGTGACCAAATTGGCAAAAAAATTTGCATCACGAAAAATTAATTATCATGAATTATCAATGGCCATCGATAATTTATGATAATTAATTTTTTGTGACGCAAATTTTCTTGCCAATTTGGTCCCTATTCATATATATTAAATAAAATGGCTATATATCGCTAATAATCGATATATAGGTTAAAAGAAAAAAGTTAAACGAAAAAGAAGTTTCCAAAAGGAAATGAAGAACAAAAGGGTTCGGAAAGCAGTTGTGGACAATAAATTTGGAAGATCTTGATAACTTCCTCAAAAAAATAAAGACATAGACTCTTTACAAAAAGAAGGTTTGCAAAACCTGCTAACCGGCCTTGACGAATTTTTTGAAGAGGAATCAAGTATGTCAATTGACGATGATGCACAGATGGAATTTTTTGCATCAGCAGCTTTAGATAGTACTGATATTATTCGTGCTACTGCGAAATTTCACGGAAAACCTATGTTTTCTAATGTTGAAATAAGTGCTAAAGTTGATGAAAAAGATATAAATTGGTACAGCTTAGTAAGTAATATTCACATTATCTAATTCTGCTTATATATATAATGGCAATAAGTATATTAATAATAATGAGTAATAACGAAAGCAAAACAAGCGCGAATATAGACAATATTATCAGTATATCACGAGTAATTACCGTAAACTGCCGTATAAACAGCCTGGGTCTGGTACATTCCACCAAAAAAATTAATTAGTAAAATATTAGTAAAAATGAGAGGGGGTCTAATATGTGGGGGCAGTTTATACGGCAGTTTACGGTATATACTAATATAATAATTATATATTAATTTTCAGGTATTGCTAATACTTAAGTTTTACCGAGCGGTAGACAGAGAACCGCTTGAATTCATGCTTGTTCAGTGGTATGAAGAAGAGGGCGAACTGTGGGAATGCCCTAAATTAAAATTAATTAAGTATTACAGTTGCATTCCCATAGAAAGTATAGACAAAACTGTTCATATTGTTCCAAGATTTGATAAGACAAATAAATATTTGATGAACATTTACATGTTCTAATAAAATTAAAAAGTTTATCGTTAATCAATTTGCTACAATGCAATAAATAGATGCATATCGATATGCATCAGATAAATTAATATCTGAGCAATAAATAGATGCATATCGATATGCATCGGATAAATTAATATCTGATATAAATCAATAAATAGATATAAATCGCATAGTAACACAAAAAATCATATCGATATATATCGGTAAAAGATAAATATCGATAAAAAGCAAACATATCGATATATACCAGTAAATGATAAATATCATTAAATAACTAATTTCGTATATATTAATTATATTAATATCGATATAAATCATTTATTAGATTCATATCGCAATCTAGCAGACCTATTACTATTGACATATAGCGATATTTGTTAATTGTCGATATATATCAATAGGTTATATATCGATAAATAACAAATATTGCTATATGTCGATAGTAATAGGTCTGCTAGATTGCGATATGAATCTAATAAATGATTTATATTGATATTAATATAATCGATATATATCGATAATTAGTTATTTAACAATATTTATCATTTATCGGTATATATCGTTTTTTGGTTATGTATCGTTACATAACCTAAATTATCGATATATGCCGTTATTTTCTAATCGATATGCATCGATTTATTGCTATATATCGATATATATCTATATAAAAAATTTTCTGATAATATAGTTCAAATTTTTAGCATATTAACAAGGACAGATACAGGATGTAGGTAGATTTTCTGGATCACATGCAAATCCAATCTACGATCAAGATCGGCTAATGTTGTTAGTCAAAATACTTAATTTAGTCAACTATTTAGCAATTAGTGTCTAAATATATTTCGACATGGCATTATTTTTTTTTCAAAATGTCAAAAGTCTAAATTTGTCTAAATGTCTAAATAGTTGACTAAATAAATACTATGTGACTAAATGTCTAAATAGTTGACTAAATATAATACTATATGACTAAATATAAGATTCTATTTAATTATAGCACTTTGCAAAAGTGTGATACTGTGATTTACACAGTAATGATAGCGAAAAATTTTAATTCCCTATTGATCATCATTTTTATCAAAAATGTCTATGTTTTATCCGAAATCATTAAATTTCTTCAAGAATTGAAAAATCAGCTGATTTCTCGTGACATAATCTGCAGAGATCACATATTTTTGCAAAGTGCAATAAGCTCTGGTATAGCTTTAAAAACAATCAAAAAACTTTGTACATTGCTTCATATTATTTGTAAAACCTAATAACTTACAGTATTAAATAATAAAAAATAGAATCTAATCAGGCACTCAATACAAAAAATAACTATAAAGATTTAGAATTCGAGGTTTCGATCATCGGGTTTGATTTTTAGAATCGATTCGCATCCCTACTTTGTAATATTTACATACAGTTCCGCAGCTGCAATGGCAGTGCAGGGACCTGAAACAGATGCTGCAAAATTACGCCCTAATTCTCTTTAGCATATATGAGTGTATGTAGACATTTTTTTATACTTGTGTTTTCATGTAGTTTAGGACCTTGGGTTTAGAAAATTTTAGAACCGAGAGGTCATAGTTTATACGTGGTTGATTGGTATGGGTTCAAATAATTAGTCCTAGACTAGAAGTATTGATGTTAAAGTATAAACGCTAGAGCTTGTTTGGATAGCAAACTTATTACTATATGTATTTTCATATTATTTTTTAATTTCGACATTTTGACATTATTTAGACATTTCGGCATAATTTAGGATTTCGATAATATTTAGACATTTCGGCAGCCTAAATATCAAATGTTGAAATATTTCTACAAGCATAAAACAATTTTGGCAAACAACATTAAGATCGGCCCGCCTCAGGTCATACAGATTATAATGGCACATATATAGCTTTTTTTTTGTTTATATTTTCTTTTTTAATTTATTTTTTCATTTTAGATTTTTTTTCGCCGTAGTTGTGTCGTCGACGTATGCTTGGTGTTGTCGTGGTATGCTTATGCCGTCACTTGGAGTTGCCGTACTTTGTTTTCTTTGCTTGAAAAAATTGTACATTGGTATTTTTGTCTTGTACTGTATGACAGTACAGATTCAGCAGACACGTTGTGCTATTAAAAAAGTTAATTGACAGTTAGAGTTGGGTAAGCAATAATATAGTCTTTTTTTGAGTTGTGTTAATCGAAAATTAACTTTGACGAATTTTTTTTGTTAAATTGTGAAGAACTTACCAGTGCTGTATCTTGGAGTCATCGTTTTCGCTTGAAGTCATTTGCATGTTGACGTCGTACCAGTCTTGACTCGTATTTGTGGTACCTGGTGCCATAGGTGGGTTTGATTGTAGCTAGAGAGTTAAGGTTAGGATAGCATGGGGTTTGTGTAAGAGTTTAGATAGGTTAGGATTAGGGTAGTATGGGATTAGTGTAATAGCTAGAAGGGTTAGGGTAATGCGAAATTAATGTAAAATAATGTTATGTTAATTAATTTAAAAAAATGTATTATAATAAAAAAAATAATTTTATAAATAAAATAATTTAAAATAAATAAAATAAGCTAGATAAGTTAGGGTTAGAGTAGCGTGGGATTAGTGTAAGAGCTAGAAGAGTTAGGTATTGCAGAATTAATATAAAATAATGTGGGATTAAAAAAAATAATAAAATAAAAATAATTTAAAATAAAATAAAAAAACGAATTAAAAAAAAATAAAAAAAAACCAAGAAAAAAAATAAATAATAAACCTACTTGGTTGTTCTCTCATACCTGCTTATTTCAGTTTATGATGAAATGATTCAAGAAACAAATCAATACTTTTTTATATTAATTTTCAACTAATGAACAAGGGTGTAATTTCGAAGTTTGGTCTAAATTAAGTTTAATCCGAACCGAAATTCGAAATTACACTCTTGTGTACTATTTCACAAAATAATTCCCAAGTTCCCATTAGTCGAAAATTAATGTAAAAAATATTGATTCAATTCTTGAATCGCTTCATCGTAAACTGAAATAAGCATATATGAGAGAACAGCCAAGTAGGTATATTATTTTTTTATTTTTTTTTTGTAATTCATAATTTATTTTTTATATTTTTTATTTTTTTTTATTTAAATTATTTATTTTATTTTTTTTTTGATTTGTTTCTTTTTTATTTTTTTTTTTAAATTATTTTTTTTATTTTTTTAATTTTTTTAAATTATTTTATTTCGTTTTTTACTTTTTTTTATTTTTATTTATTTTTTTTTTAATTCATTTTAGTTTTCTTTAAATTATTTTTATTATTTATTTGTTATTTTTTTAAAAACTTTTTTTACATTCTTTTTTTATTTAAATTATTTATTTTATTTTGGTTTTGTTTTGCTTTTTTTTTTATTTTTTTTTAAATTATTTTTTTTTATTTTTTAATTTTTTTAAATTATTTTTTTTGTTTTTTACTTTTTTTTTATTTTTATTTATTTTTTTTAATTCGTTTAGTTTTCTTTAAATTATTTTTATTTCAATTTTTTTAATCCCATTTTACATTAATTCCGCATACCCTAATCTTTCTTATTTTTTTAAGAAGTTTTTTTTATAATTATTTTATTTTTTTAAATGTTTTTAATCCCACATTAGTTTATATTATCTAATTCTTCTACTAATTCCGTGCAACCCTAACCCTCATCTATCTACTGGTAACTTATTTTATTTATTTTAAATTATGAATTTTATTTATTTTAAGTTATTTTATTAATTTTAAATTTTTTTTATAATGACTTTTTTAAATTAATATAATTTTACATTAATTCTACATTATCCTAACCCTTCTAGCTATTACACTAATTCTACACTACCTAACCCTAACGTATCGCTATCCTAACCTTAACCCTCTAGCTACAATCGAACCCACCTATGGCACCAGGTACTTACAAATAAGAGCCAAGACTGGTACAATGTTAACATACGACAAATCCAAGCGAAGACACCAATATACGATGACTCCAAGAGACAGTACTGGTAAGTTCTTCACAAATATCAAAAGTAAAGTATTATAAACAAAAAAATTAGTCTAAGCTAATTTTTGGACTAACACAACCGCTTACCCAACCCTAACTGTCAAAGAATTTTGCAAGTCTATATTAACAGCGCAACGTATCTGCTAAATCTGTACTACCATATAATACGAACATTTTGAGACGAAAGCACCAACGTACGAATGATTCCAAGCAAAGAAAACAACGTACGGCAACTCCAAGTGACAGTATAAGTATACGACGACTCCAAACGATAGCACCAACTACAACGAAAAAATAAACTACAATGAAAAAAAATTAAAAGAAAATATAACAAAAAAAAAGGATATGTACTGTTATAATCTGTGTAACTAGAATGGGCCAATCTTGATTATAGATCAGATTTTTACGTGACCCAGAAAATCTCACCTATATCCTGGCACTCTTATTAGCAAGTAACTCAGTTTTAGCACCTTTTATACCAACAATTCCTGCAAAATACCATGAATTTTAAAGAGAGTTTTAGCAGAAAGGAAGCTAATAAATTGCCTTAAAATTGCTAGTATGATTGTGCCATTGAACTATTATCTAGTAAACAACCACCGTGAGGACCTATCTATAAATATCCTTGCAAGAGCTTACAGAATTAAAAGCATATATAGAAGAGAACTTGAGAAAGAGTTTATTAGACATTTAAGCTTACCAGCGGGGCACCTATTCTTTTTGTCAAAAAAAAGATGGAGCCCTACACATATATGTTGATTATAGGAGATTAAACCATGTTATATTCAAGAATCAGTACCCGCTTCCCCTAATCCCAGAATTGTTGAACCAACTTACTTCTGCTAAAGTATTTACAAAAATAGATCTCATGGTGCATATAATTTTTGTATAGGGCTGGGAGATGAATAGAAGACAGCTTTTTGTACTCGTTACAGCCATTTTGAATACTTGGTCATGCCCTTTGATCTCACCAATGCCCCAGCAGTATTTCAGCACCTCATGAATGACACTTTTGCGAATTTTTAGATAGGTTGTCATAATTTACCTAAATGGCATCCTAGTATATTCATTAATTCAGAAAGACCATGATTACCACATTCGATTGGTTCTGCAATATTTACAAAAACATGGATTCTTTGCAAAATTAGAAAAATATGAATTTGATAAAATAACTGTGAATTTCCTAGGCTATTGTATTATGCCTTAAGGAATCCAGATGGACCCTTTTAAGGTCAAGTGCCTCTTCTCTTGGCCTGTTCTAATATCGCTTTTTAAAGTACAAAGATTTTTGGAGTTTGCCAACTCACTCCTATGGCAAATTTAACCTGGAAACCTAAGAAGAAACAAAATAATTTTATTGGCCTTACTCTGCCCAACAGGCATTTGATTTCCTAAAGACAGTCTTCACTTCTGCACCAATTCTGGTTCAAACTGACCCTTCAAACCTTTACTAATTGGAAATGAATGTTTCAAACTATGCTCTCAGTACGATATTATCTCAGTACCAAGTAAGAACTCTTCTTCCCATTGCCTACTACTCTTGCAAGTTTACTTCCACTGAAATTAATTATGACATCTATGATAAAGAATCGTTAGCTATTATAACAACTCTGAAATTATGGTAGCATTACCTGGAAGGGGCTCAACACCAAATTACTATATATTGAGACCACAAAAACTTAGAGTGCTTTACTATTGTTAAGACCCTTAGTCGATGGCAAGCCTGGTGGTTCCTATTTCTTTCTAATTACAATTTTAAAATCATTTTTCGTGCAGGATGAAACCAGGTAAAGTTTGATGCTCTGTTAAAAAGAGTAGATTACCAATTTTTAGCCTATGACAAGTAGGTGGCCCAGTAGTATACCATATTATTAAAAGATAAACATTTTTATTTAGCTGCCACCTTTGTAACCCCAGTTGATACGGATATGAGAAATCATATATATCTACAATTAGCCATAGACCCATTGGCCCAGGACATTATTAATTATTTGAAACACCCTACAGAAAAAGCCATGAAGCATCACCATCAAAATTTGTTTCTATATAGAGTTATGTAGATATTTTATGTATATTTTATTTAAAAATTCTACATAGATCTATAAACCCAATGTAGACTTACATAGTTATAATTTATATATATATTAGAATTATAAATAATATTTATTTAATAGTTATTTAAAATTTAACAAATATAACGATTATATATAAGATAGCTGTGCAGAATGGATGCCGCACAGGACCAGTACGATCATGTGTGCCCGTTGGAGAAAATAGGCAATTAAGTTTTTTGTTGGACTTAATTATTTGATCAATGCAAAATATAATTGAAAGTCCTTTAATCGTTAAAGCAAACTTAATTTACTGATTAAATTAATCATATATGAATTTTCTCAAAATGCAATTATTAGGCCACGCAAAGTTGATTTTTGCTTTGCATTTCAAAATTTGGGATGGAACAGATTTTTTTTTAATTTACTGCAAATAGAATAATGTTCACATTTAAGGTTATATTTTCATTTTCACAACAAGGAATCAAAATATTTATCTGGCTGTCATTTTTCCTGTCAGTTCTGCCAGACCATTTCACTTACTTGCGCAGGTAATACAAACCAAAAAAGAAAATTCGATTTTCATAAATAAACTAAGTGCGTGAGATAAAAATTAAGGGTTAGGACCTTAATGTTAGATGCTATAGAGTTAGAATGATGCTTACTATATGTAAAATTTTATTCCCGACATTTTTTATTAGTATACAAGATCGATTTAAACATTAGTTTTTGCATATTTTCGCTTTTTTCTTCTTTTACGCGTATTCGGATTCTTCGTCGGGCTAATCCGGAATAGATAAAATTGCACTCACCAATTGGCTATTTCCTCTCCAGGAGTTTGTATTACTCATGCATATAAGTGGATGCCTATCAGACTATTACGGGATTTAATGTCTCCATCGAGTGACACCGGATAAAAATAGCAAGAAAAATAGATGTCAAAAATCGAATAATTTGCACAATTGGGATTTTTTTTTAAAAAAAAAAAGTAGAAAAATTGACAGGTAATGTAAAGCGAAAAATCAACTTTCATTGTCCTAAAGAGAACAAATTAAACTTAAGACTGATAACAGTTAATTATATATTCTTTCGAGTCATAAACATTGAAACGAATAGAATTAAACTTCATAGTAATTTATATTTTCTTGCAACATAATTGTTAAAGTGAACTGAATTAAATTTTATACTTATCTACCTTGCATTATTATTGCAATTACAGTGCTTAATCTCAAAATAAAAGGCCATTGCATTACCTGAACGATGTGAAGGGCTCCCACCATAAGACTTTTTTTATTTTGTGTACCTTAGAGGATTTTCCGCTTGTTTACATCGTATGTTATAATATTTTCCCAATTATAAGTTTGTAGATAGTGGAATCGCCATAGCCCCAAATAGAAAAGCGACATGTCGCAGCGATTTCAGGTTAAAGCACATGGTAACTGTGCATTCGAGGGCCATAATCCAGCTCTTGCAACTATCCTTTCGCTGTCGATATTTGTTTTTTACCTTTTTCAATAGATTTTACACATGCTTATGGGCATAGTAATTCCACCTGCCATAGCCATATTTAGTTTGTATACTTGGTTTTCCACACTTATTGTTTGTTTATTCCCCCTTTCGCCAAACAATGCATTTAGTCTAGTCTTGGTACTGGCACATGTAATTTTGGCTTCGGCACAAACAAAAAGCCTGTTTTCACCCCAAATACGCCTCGAGGCATAGGGAGCCACCTCTGACTTTTGCTCGAAGAAAATGTAGTCATAGTGAGCTAAAACGGATTCAATAGAGTTAGTCAATATAGTCTAAATTTTATGTATTTATTAAGAGTAAAAAAGTATATAATACCCTCTTTTTCGCTTCAATAAAAAGATAACTCATGAAGAGTTGAGATTTGAGTTCTAACCTTCGAAATAAGAGTAGAAGTGTTAAGAAGTTTTCCTGTTTATAAACGATTTTTTTGTAATACAATCGCTTATTGAACTTACCCTATATTCGTATAATTCATTATTATTAAAAAAGTTGTGTCATTATTCGTAATTCTGTAATACACGTTTTGAACTCAACTTAGTTTGTAACCCAATTAAAAGAAGAAAGAACAAATTAATCACTTCTTATATAAAAAAAATTAATCTATTAAACCCTTTTGATTAACTGATATATCAAACAATCAAGCAATCACATTGTTCAATTAATCACCCAATTTCATATTGATCACGTAATAATCATCAATCATATTAACGATTGTATTTGAACCTCTCATACCTTGAGCCCTAGAATAACAAAGAATAATAATATAAATAGAGTTGAATTAGAACACAAACCGAAGACAATTAAAAGAATAAAACAAGTACTTATTTCAATATCACTGCAGCATCATAGTGAGTTAAAACGAATTCAATAGAGTTAATGTAGTCTAAATACTATGTATTTATCAAGAGGGAAAAAGTATATAATATCCTCCTTTTTGCTTCAATAAAAATAACTCATGAAGAGTTCAGATTTGAGTTCTAACCTTCAAATAAGAGTAGGAGTGTTAAGAAGTTTTCTTGTCTTTACTCAATTTTTTTTGTAATAAAATCGCTTATTGAACTTATTCTGTATCAGTACAATTCGTTATTATTAGGAAAGTCGTGTCGTTATTCGTAATTCTGTAACACACGTTTTGAACTCCATTTAGTTTGTAACCCAGTTAAAAGAAGAAATCACTTCTTATATAAAAAAAAACATTAATCTATTAAACCCCTTTGATTACCTGATATATCAAACAATCAATCGATCCCATTGTTCAATTAATCATCTATATCAATCCAATTTCGTATTGATCACATAATAATCATTAATCATATTAACGATTGTATTTGAACCTCTCATACCTTGAGCCCTAGAATAACAAAGAAGAATAATATAAATAGAGTGGAATTAGAACACCAACTGAAGACAATTAATAGAATAAAAGAAGTACTTATCTTCATTCAACAACACCACAGCAAGACTCAAACAACCTTCGAGACCCGGACCAAATCTACCACGCCTCTTTCTGCCTGCCAATTCGAGGATCGAGTTTTGCCAGATTGTTAGACTTTTGTTTTGATTAGATAGCAGTATTGTTAGTTGTATTTAGTTGTAGATTCGATTTCTACACCTCTTACAACAATTGTGGAACCCATTTGCACTTATAAATTAATAATTAAGCAAGCAATA
Source organism: Gigaspora rosea (assembly GCA_003550325.1). NCBI lineage: Eukaryota > Fungi > Glomeromycota > Glomeromycetes > Diversisporales > Gigasporaceae > Gigaspora > Gigaspora rosea. The sequence continues at coordinate 439,168 of QKWP01000016.1, read as the reverse complement.
ATATATTACACTAAAAAAGGATAACCTTTTAGTAATTCAGTGAATGCGATGTTTTTGGAATGAAACTAGTTACAAAGAAAAAGATGAACCCAAGCTCAAAAAATAATTAAAAACAAAAAATAAACAATAGTAAAATCTAACGAAAATGCAAATTTCTAAAAAAAAAATAAATTTAAAACATTCTAGCACCATATTACATCATTTTTGAAATTAATAATCTTTTAAAAATTAATAATAAGAATGTTGCAATAGTATTTAATGATCATAACGTCATCTTTGCATCATATATAATTAATAATCAATAACGTCAAATTGCATCATAAAAGCATGATCTACATGCAAAAATCTTAACTCCTTCCAAAAATGAATAAATGAAAATCATTACTCTTACCAAAAAAGGATTTTGCAAAAATCAGCATAGTGGACATCACTTTGACGAGCATAAACTATATCTCTCACATTTCATATTACACATTCATGAGATCGTACTGGTAAAACTTATTTATATAATTATATAAAATTATAAAAAATATTTATTTAATAGTTATTTAAAATTTAACAAATATAACGATTATATAAAACTTATTTATATAATTATATAAAATTATAAAAAATATTTATTTAATAGTTATTTAAAATTTAACAAATATAACAATTATATAAAATGTATATAAAATTGCAAATAACATTTTTTAAATATTTATTTAAATTTAACAAAAGCAGTATTTATATAAAATTTACTATATAATTATGTAGAATTATAAATAATTTTTATTTAATACATATTTATTAGATATATATGTAATGTATAAATAATATGCTACTCCTGCACGGAATCAATGCAAACATATATAAAGTTCAATTATATAGTTTATTCACTTTCGGTTGTACTTGACTCATTATTTTCTTGATCTT
>QKWP01000016.1:373118-430666 GCA_003550325.1 Gigaspora rosea | reverse complement strand
AAGTACAATATAACATATTGTATAGTGAAAATATATTTATAATAAATGTGATTTTTTGAAATACTAACCTGGTCCTAATTTTTTAATCGATTATATTAACAGAAAATCGATTCTACGCTCTAGTGTTGTAATATAATTTAGAAATATGTTTACATATACCTGCCACCATTCGTTAACATGGTCTCTCATATTTGGCTTGAAATTTTCTTGTAACGATTGTAATGCCTTGACATCATTAGTTAGTAGAGTAACTGTAGACTCCAAAGCTTTTTGTTTTTCCATAATTGAGTTATTTTGCATCAATATTTGTTTGGTCATTTCTAATATTAATTTCATCGTTTTGCTTTCACCATTTGAAGCTAATCAGTTAAAGTTAATACTCATTCAGAATTTAAAATCATATAAATTGTTGTGAAATTTCTATAACTGACCGTTCTTATCGTCAACTGACAAATTTTCTAATGTATTTGTAAAAGATTTGCTAAGTGGAAGTCGAGGCGTGCTTTCAGTAATTTCACGAGGAAAGTTTTGGATATCATCATCAATATCGTCGACATCGACGTAGTTACTTTGATTCATAGAATTATGCAAAACTGTCTTTGCATTTTTAGGAGATTGAGCAGTAGTCTGTTCTGTGTTTCGCAGTTTCTTTATAGAAGTAGATGGATTAGATCTTAGAGCATCTAATGCCTTAAAAAAAAATTTAAAAATGTTTTTTTTTTTGTAACTATTTAAAAGTTCAAAACTTGATAATTACTGTATTAACTTCGTTTTGTTGAGGTTCAGGGTTCCGTTTTCGACCTTTAGGAGGCATGATAAAAAAGAACTGTTTCTTAAAATATTAATATTTAAAAAAAATACAATAATCAGTGCTTTGAATTTTATGAATTTCTTTAAATATTATGTAAGGATTAATTAACATATGAAAACCATATTGTTACTGTTGTGTACAAATTACGCAATATATAAAAACAATGCATGTTAGTAATTAAAATGAAATTCAGGAAAATTTTGTTTTTTAAGGTAATTATTCCGTAAAAATATACGATTGGGTGGCTTGGTTATTTGAGTGGACTGATAATTAATACCTTTGTCAATTGTGGTTGTTTTAAAAGAATGTAATACAAAAATTAAGAGATGAAATAATAATTATTAAGGGTCGCTTTTTTTTTTTAAAAGAAATGTTATTTTAAAATTCGAATTATCTTTGTACAAATAAAAAATTTTAAGCAACGTATGCAAGCACGACAAGCCAAAGAGGCTTATCCATGTAAAAGTAAAAAGTAGTAAAGAAATCTGTAATTACTTGACATATTTATATAGAATAACTCTGAGACTAATTTGTGTAACCTACCAGAATATTCGATCGTTCATTGTGATTAATCAACCACCATTGTTCCCTACTAAATACTAACCTAGAATATCATGCCTTCGGAAATTAAAATCAAATGACATGTAATTAAAATTTAAATGCATTATAAAAGCGAAAAAAAATAAAGAATTTAGTGCTTACTTTGCAATAAAACAAAAAGCTATATTTGAAGATAAAAGAAAATTACCCGATAGTCATCTTTTATTGTATTATAGTAAGTGCCATTTTAATTAAAATATAAAATAAAAAATAACAAAAAAAAAAAAAAAAATAATAAAAATAAGAAAATAAAAAACAACTTTTTAAAAATAAATAAATTGGTTAAGTTTATCTTTTTTTCTTAGATATTTCATGTTTACTTGCGGTGTGTGTGGCCAAAGTTTTGGCCGTTTAACAAGCCTTAAAAATCACAAAAAGATTCACAAAAACAACTATCATTTTGAAAGTGAAACTGATACTAGTACGGACACTTACAGTTCTGACAATAATGACTTGATATCCGATAATCAAGAAATTGATAATGATTCTGGCCTGGCGTTTAATATTCAAAGCACTTCTGGTAAATCGAATTTAATACTCGATAATCAAGAAATCGACATTGATGAATCTAGTTCGACGCTTGATACTCAAAGCACTTCTAGTGAATCGGATCTAGTGCTTAATAACCAGGAAATTACTAACGAAATTGATTCAATATTTGACCAAGAGATTTCTAATCGAAGTCTTACTTATGAGTCTGGTAAAATATTTGAGGGGAAAATATTAGATGGAAATGACATGTTCGTTGATGAAATTGATGAATCCCAGAATGATGATAGTGAATGTAGCGATAGCGAAGTAGATAATAGAGACTTTCCTAGCAATGCATATCGGGATTTCATGAACATAGTAATTATCATGTTTGTTAATTTAATTAGAAAGTTGGTATTTAAATAATAATTTACTGTATTTAATATTAGGTAATCAGATACAAGCTTTCATATAAGGCTGGCGACGCGGTATTAAAGTTTATAAAAAATTATAGTCAAGTTTCAAAGAAAACTCTGCCCCGATCAACGAAGGATGGTCTTCTTTTTTTGGATACATTGAGAGAAGACCGCACTAGGTTTTTTTCAACCTCTGTTGCGCAAATAAAGGATCAAATATATTCATTCGAATATAGGCCAATTCTCTCAGCAGTTAAGGAAATTCTTCAACATGAAGAAATTGCAGAAAACTGTATATTTGATTACCAGGAAGTTTATGTATCAGTTGAGGCAAGTACGGTAAAATTCTTAGATATAGTCATAGATTCTATTATAATGTACTATAATAATATTAAAATATTTTTATTTTTACACTTGCATGTACATCTTCCCGATTTCAATTGTGACTTTATGGAAGATCCTACTTCAAGTCATCATTAATATAAAATCGCATAATCATAATTGAAATTGGGTGAAAGATGTAAAATATATATATATTAAGGATATATTAATTTAGAAATTCGTAAAATTTTAAACTTATATATTTCTTTAGGGGCGCCAGGAAAAAGTATTCTCTGAATTTTACAATTGCGAATGGTGGAGTCGTGCACAACAACATATTCCTTTTGAAAATAAGGTCTTGGCTATAATACTATATTCGGATGCAACCACACTTGACCGGTTAGGAAAAAGTTCACGGCACCCAATATATATCAGTTTGGGAAATATTCCAACAACTCTTCGTAATAGAACCGAGGCAAAGGCGCTTGTCGGTATCATACCGATATTGAAAGGAACAAAAGAAGAACGGCAAACACCACAGTTTAGGCAGTTAATTAGATCAATCTTTCACAAATGTATTAACATATTAATTGAGCCATTGCAATCACAATATCAGTCTGGAATATTACTAAAGGTTAACAAATATAATATAAGGTGTAATATGATGCTGGCCTGTGTTATCGGGGACTGGCCCGAAAACTGTAAATCGTGTTTAACCTACAGTGGAACAAGTTGTGCACGTCCTTGTCACACCTGTCTCGTAGGAAAGGACGAATTAAATGCTATTAAATTATCTGCCAATCGCAAAATCACTCGAACAGAAGATCGGATGAGACAAATAATTGCAATGGGACAGGGCAAAGAGCACTCATTACATGAAGAAATAAATAGCTTTTGGAATCATCTGTAAGTAGTTTATAATACAATTTAATAATATTAAAAATTTATTTAATTATATACTTAATTTATATTCTATTATTATAGAAATTTTAATATTTACACAGCAACAGTTCCGGAGCGAATGCACCATTTAGATCTTGGGCTCTTTTCATACATGGTTAAGTTTACACGAGATCTCTTGAAAGTTCGCGGTGGAAATGCTCTTATAATTAAAATGGACCAAAGACTCGGGATGATACCACGTTATCCAGGGCTAAAAATATTCAATATTGGGCTTGCTGATCTTGCATTGTTGACAGCATCAGAATACAGGCACATGATGAAAGTTATGCCTTTTGTTCTCGAAGGGCTTTTTACAAAAAGTGAAAATGAACTACTTGTTCATATGTTCGTTAATTGGAACAAAATGTATCGTTATTCGATACAGTGTAAATTTACACAGACTGATCTTCTTCAATTTGAGGTTAGTAAATTTTTATAAGTGATTTTTTTTATAATTGGGTCTGCACTAGAGTTTGGATCTGAATTTATTTTTTAAATCCGGATTTATTTAATTAGCGATCTTTCAGCTTCGAATTTAAATTCGAATTGTAAATCCGGATTTATTCCAGAATCACAATAATGATATAAAAAGCAAATGCCAAATTAGATAGCATCATTGTATGTACGTATCTAACAAAAATATTGCAGATTCGGTCAATTCGGTTTCATATCCGAATTTAAATCGAATCCAAAGGAAATCGGATTTAAATCCAAAGATCAAATCTAGTTCCAAACTCTAGTCTGCATTAGTAATGCTACTAATGTCAGTTAAATTTTTTTTAAATAGAAGTCGATTCAAACATGGGCAAAAAATTTCATTGATATTCTTGGCTCATTTACGAAGAATAACTGTCGGTTTTTAAAATATCACCACTGGATACATCATACAATTGAAACCATTAAGGAATATGGAAATCTAAATGGATTAAGTGCTGACACATATGAGGCGCTTCATAAGTTTTATATTAAAACTCCTTACAGGATGTCTAACAAACGCGATATTGATAAGCAGATTTTGCAAAAGGTTTTTCTTTTGTTTGATATACTTAAGTATGTACGTACGCACTTAGTATATAATTTGTACTAATACAGTAATATGTACTAATTAGGTAGTACGAACAATTACAATCAACGACCACATTGTTTCGGAAAATTACCAATCAGAAATAAAAAAAAAATTTGGACAATTTGGAAAAAAATATTGTACCATACCTTTGCATCTTTTAAGGTCACTTGTTGAACAATATGAGCATGATGAAGAAAGCGTTACTGAAATCCTTGAAGGTTTACGCCATCTTGCTCCCGCAATAAATGACTATTTTAAACTTGTACCATCAATGCATGAAAAAAATATAGAGGAATCAGAAGCAACTTTAATATTATATGAATCTTTCACATTATCTAACAAAGAACAAGTAAGAGTTTCGAAAAATTTTTACAATGCACCGATGTTTAGTGATGTCGCTATTCTTATGGACTCAGAGCAAGAATTTGAAGTATGTGACGGATATTGTTTTGCAAAGGTATATATTTAAAATAAATGTAGTTTTATTCGTTTTATTCATTATTTATATTAACTATTTAATTTTATAGGTTTTGTTATTGATTCGTATTATATTTAAAAATACTTTAACATTTAATCTGGCACTTGTTCGTTGGTATGATTTTAAACACCCAAACATCCCTTCAAAATTTTATAAATTCGGGTGCCCTTATTTACAATTAACAAGTATTTACAATATAATTCCGATAGAATCGATTAATAATATCGTTCACGTTGTTCCACAGTTTGATACAACAAATTCATACTATATTAATATTTTCATATAACTATAAAGAATTTATATGGATGTTTTCTTCATATATAATTTGTTACTTACTTGTTGTATATTAGTAAGAAAATTTATAATCTTTTAATCTACTAAACGAGTACACGCGTCTTGTATTATGTTATGATTTTTTTTTTTTATAACGCAAATTGGCGTATATGTTATGATTTTTTAATTTATGCTTTTAATTTAATTTTTTATCTCTGTATACAAAAAACTAAATAAGAAATTACTCAAAGTATCCAAATGGAATACTGCGTGATCTTATTGCACGGCTTATGCAATAGAAACAGGCAACCAGCTATTGTCAATCTTTTTCGGATCCGTATAGAGTACCATCGAGGTAACATATACATGTGTTATTTAATATTCATAGATCATATACTTAATCTTCGATTTATTTAGCGAAAGAAACTCTTACGATTTTGAAGATGGGCAAAAATAGGATGCTTTGGTATTTGATGTAAGCCAAAATTCTTATATTTATTCATAGCCATTAATTGTGGATTAAATATTTAATCTTCAGTGAACGATAATAGCTCAGGAAGACTGTTAACGCCGTCTTTATTTGTCATATGGCTTCTAAATCAAGCAACGATGAATTTAATCAGTATCATCAAGAAAATCTTACATGATATAAAAACTACGACAATTTACACTCATAAATTAAATGATTAAGGAAAATATATCCTTCACCGTATAAGATCTGCAATGATGTAAAACGTAATCGTCAAACAAATGAGTAATCATCAGCAAAAAGATAATAAAAGAAGAAAATTCGGTAGCAATTTAGAAGCAGCATACCCAGACAGCGAGCTGCTAGTACAAGAAATCCGCGGAGGCTTTCAAAACAATAAGCATTTAACAGATTTGGATAATATAATTGTCTAATTATTGGTTTCATCCTCAACACACTTGTAATCACATCCTCATTATCGCAATTTAGCATTACGCCACCTTCAAGTGATAATTCACAATCTGGCTTACTGGATATTGTTGAATTTGTGCGCGAAAAAGCTCAAGATCTTGGTTCAAAGTCCCTTCAAACGCGATAAAATCAACGCGTTATAAGAAAAAAGGATCAATCTAAATAGTGATGATGAAAGTACATTCACAATCCCGTCGAGATCATATATAAATGCGCAAAGGTCGAAATAAAAAAAAAGAAATGTCAATTCTCAAGAATCACCTATGCATATATAAAATTCTTATATAATATTTATATAGAGTTTACGATATTTATATCATAATTTTATTTATAATTTGTTGACATATAACGATAATACATAACTTTTATAAATACATAAAAATTATATAAAAATTATATATATAATTATATTTGTATAATTATAAATAAAGTTTTTATAAATTTTATATTAAATTATATATAATTGTTGTTATATGGAATTTTTATATAAATTATTTATATAAAATTTATAACTATATAAAAATTTACATAAATATTTTATTTATAATTTATTAATATATAAAAGTTATATAGTTAAAATATATAACTTTTTATGAATATATAAAAATTATATAAATTTTTTATATAAAAGTATACTTATATAACTATAAATAAAATTGATATAAGTGTTATATTAAATTATATATAATAATTATGATATATAATTTTTATATAATATTCTATGTAGTATCTATATAAACTTGTAGGTCTACATAGATTTTATAAAAAAATAACATTGTGATGACTTTGAATATCATAAATTTTAATATGAAAAAGGGCTCTTATTTAAAAAAGGGTTACTATATGTATCCCATACTCTAGAGAAGTTGGAGGTACTGCAAAAAAGGCATGATTCAAGATTAGCCAGTCATTTCAAAGTAGCAAAAACTGTAGAGCTAGTGTCACAAGATTATTGGTAGCCATAGCTCAGATTTTTCATAAAGGAATACATCAAATCCTGTGATACCTGTGCTAGAGCCAAGAGCCAAGAGTACTAGACAGTGACCCCATGGACTTCTGAGCCTTTGCTTATACCTAACAAGCAATAGCAATTCATCTCTATAGATTTTATCACTGACTTACTCATATCATCTAATTTCAATTCCATCTTAGTAGTTGTGGATAGATTGTCCAAAATGGCACATTTTATAGCATGTAATAAAAGTATTTATGCTGAACAAATAGCACAATTAATAATTAAAGAAGTGATTTGGCTTCATGGAGTTCCAGCAAACATAGTATTGGACCAAGGACCCAAATTTGCTTCCAAGTTTTGAAAATGTCTATTCTGATTACTGGATGTCCAAACTAACCTTTCTTTAGCATATCATCCTCAGACAGATGGTCAAAGCAAAGAGTTAACCAAGTACTAGAGCAATATTTAAGATATACAATAAACTACCATCAAAATAACTGGAAAATTTACTTCCTCTGGCAAATTTGCTTATAATAATTCAGTCCATTCTTCTACAAAAACTACACCATTTTTCGCTAATTATGGGTTTCACCTATACTTTGACTTACATATGCCATATTACTTCATAGTCCTATCTGCGTTAAGCAAAGCTGAGGAATAGCAAAAGGTAAATAAAACGTTTAAAACAGAATTACAACTTGCTCAAAAATGATACAAGGAAACTGCATATAAATACTGATGGCTAGCTCTGGCATTTGTGATTGGTGACAAGATCTGGCTTCTCTGACGCAATATCCATACATGCCATCTATTAGAGAAATTGGACTACAGAAAACTAGGACCGTATTTTATCCTCAAGAGAATCAATCAGGTTACATAATAATTATCATTGCCTCTGACACTCAAAGTTTATGATGCTTTTCATATTTTCTTCTTGGAACCCTATACAGCAAATATAATTCTGAAAAGAGTGGTAGAACCTTCTTCACCGGTAATTGTAGAAAATAAAAAGAAATATGAAGTAAATATGGTTTTATATTCTAAATTAATTTAGGAAAAATTATTCTATTTAATCAACTAGAAAGGATATGTCATAAATGTATGGTCCTGGAAACCTGCAGGGAATGTAACCTATGCACGAGAAGCTGTTGATCTTTTCTACCAACTATACTCTAACAAATCTAGTTCGGCCTCAGTAACTTGTAAAGGAAGAAGGAAGAGATGAAATAGGGGTAGATAAGCTACAAAAAGTGGGAATAGTATAATGATCTCGAATAATGTGATGCAGTGCTGTGACCTCAAACTCATGATGCAGTGCTATGATCAAGCCTATGACAGCTGTGATATAGTACCATAATCAAGCCGTGATTCAAGCATAAGATCATCAGTTCAAAAGAGATACTGTCATAGTCAGGTTACAACCAGTGTTTAAAATAGGATTTGAAATTTACCGGTGCAAAGCAAAAAAATTCTGTTTTTATATATTAAAAACCGGGTTTTTTGCTCAAAATTTTATCAAAATACCGGTGGATCCAGATTTTTACTATGCTATTTTAAACACTGGTTACAACAAGTGCATAAATAATATAGTGAAATAGCATTATGAATATCTAGTTAGTATTAGTTATAGCATTTTACATAACATACAAGTATTTATATAAATTTGTACAAACCTTCATATAATAACCTTAGTCTGTACAATAACAATAAACCTTGCTTGTCTTGCACTAATATAAAAAAAAATCATCTTGCTAATTTGAGTTATTACAGTTACTTGATATTTGTTTCAAAAAATACAACTTATCTAGTAACTATTTATTTTTTTATAACTAAAGCACCAAAATGCATATAGTGCCCATAGTTAATAATGCATTTACATATATATAAATATAACTATAAATTGAGCAATATTTTTTCTGACCTATGAATTTCTTCTATAAGTTTAATATTTTAAAAAAATATCTATAAGCCTCTTTTAAATACAATCTAATACATCAGAATAAGATAATAAACAAAAATAAGTAAGGATTCATTACTTATTTTTATACAACAAATCTCAAATAATCAATGATGTATGTATCAGAATGAAAGTTTCTATTAGTTTGCTATAAACCTTAAAAATCCTTTCCTATTGTTATCCTGTAAAGAATTAACTTAATGTTTACAGAAATCTGCATTTTTCTATTGTTATTCTGTAAAGAATTATCTCAATGTTTACAAAAATCTGCATTTTTTTAGTTTAATTTCTATTAAAGCAAGATTATGTAATAAAAACACTTTATTAATTTATAATTTGAGATCTACTTAGCTATATTTAAAAATAGACAATGCATTAGGTAACTACAAGAAACTGAACAGAATTAAAGTAGAAAAGATATTATGCTTTAGATCAACAGACCAAAGTTTCAAATATATGCTTTTTTTTGCATATTTAATATTGCTATTTTTCAATATAATAGCATCTTGATAAAATTCATCAATATTTTTTTTAGTAAACCATTCATCCATATTGTCAAAACTACCAAAGTTGGATTGATTTCTTTTATCAAAATTGGCTCTTTTTAAGCATTAAAAATAAGCAATTCATGCTAAAATATAGTGATATAATTTTCTTGTAGCAAGAATATACAAGAACAACATATTACTACTGCTCTAATAAATTTGCTAGTAGGACTTACAAATATGCTTTTCTCATTAATTCCTAGTTCATTTAACCCCCTACTATCTTTTTTTATCGGCATGCTGTATATCGTTTCCAATAATGTTAAGGTTATGCGTAGATCATCTTGTTTATTGGCTGTTTTTTAAATCGTGACCCGCCACATTTCCTTTTAAGGGGGTCGTTTAAAGCAGGGTGCAATCACGTGATATGGCGCCAATCAACTTGTTTGTTTTGATCAACCCGGATCAGCCCGACAAAGAAACAAAGAAGAAAAAAAGTGAAAAAACGCAAAAATACAAGAAACGAGTGTCAAAACCTACCTTGGGGCATTAACAAAAAATGTCGGGAAGGCAATTTTACTATAATACTATTCCTAACCCTAACCGCCGCTAACCCTTACCCTAACTTTAATTAAAAAGTCAAAATCATATAACTGCACCCTGCTTTAAACGACCCCCTTTTAAGCTAAAATGGAAAGAATTTTTGTCAAATAATTTTATATTATCTTATCTGATATATCTGATATATCTATCTATCTGATATATCTGATCTATCTGATCTATCTAATATATCTGATATAGCCCCGAAAATTTTTTATCGTATTCGGGTTGTATTTATAAATTATTGGTTATCACGTGAGATTATATATGTGATAAAGGTTTCACGCAATAATAAATTTGTCAAGTAAATAGTACGTAATTTAAGTGTTAATTCTAAATTTATTTTATTTTATTTATTTATTTATATATATTAATTATTATTATTATTTTGACCGATTTTGACCGTAAATGATAAAACAAAGAAACCAAACTTCGTTGTAAATTTACCCATTAAGTAACTTACTTTTACTTACCTAATTTTAATTTATTTGTTTATTTTTTTTTAAAAAAAATAAACAATCTGTGCGTTTCGATGAGATAATGCAGATACTCTAACTAGTCTGATACTGCTTGATTTTGTTCGATTGAGCCTTTGGGCAAATCCTTACTAGGCAACCTCGTGAGTAATCACGTTAGTGATATGCTGCGGCGATGACGTTGATGATTCCTAAAATCGAGATGACGCACGTAATTCAACAGATCGAAAAGGTGGCTAAGCAGAACATGAGTGCCTCACAGGGCCCAGGTAAAGGGTGGGATCACGAGCTGAACGAAGCGGATGAGAAAAAACATGTGAAGATCATCGTGAGATGCTAAATAAGGGATCGGAGACAGGTGAGTATGATGTAAAATCAACTTCCGCACAACTATCGAACCTGAGCGAGTACAAGCAAAGGAAGCCGATCCCAATAATTACATTAGGTATAGTCAATTCTGTTGAATGAGGTAGAACAATTCCCATCTTTACCTCTCTTAAATAACCACTCCTTATGACCTCATACTTATTCACTATCCATTATCCTTATTCAATACATCATACACTCTTAAATGCATCACCCCTGTCATCAATACTTACCGGTAATACTTACCCAACGATCATGAGCCCAGGTCATGGTCTCGTGACAAATGGATGTCCTGTGACCAGGCCCCTAGAAAACTTCGAAAAGACTAGAAAACAATAAATCGCAATTTTTACTCGATATCGCATTATAAAACAATTTTATCCTTTTTTCATGCATGTGAGGTTACATGATAAAAATTCGCAAATTTAATTGGTTAATTATTTTTGTCCACCGATTACGGTTGCGTTTTGTGTGTAACTTCACGTGCAGGAACAAGTGCATTCGAAAAAATGAATATTAAGTATAATAAAAATTTATAAAATAATAGTTAAGATATTCAAAAAACTAAGCATAAATATTAAGTTAAACCTTAATAATAAAGATCTTATTTTTGTATCTTGGTATTAGTTTATTAGAAGTAAGTCTTCTGAGTGCGTAATTATAAACATGATTTAATTTAATAACCATGATATAAAGATATATATAGTATAAATTAAATGGCAACTCTGAGAATTACTTTTAGAATTTCATCTCTAATAAATTATCGATCAATACGATATGCAATAGTTATGTTTTGATCGGCAAAAATAATACTAAATTTGATATCGCAATAAAAACAATATTTGGTCGTTACCAAAACAATTTTTCCAAAATAATATCAAAATTTTCTAGGGGCCCTGCCCGTGACTTTGTTCACGGCATCAACATGAAATGTCAGGTGGGGGATCGTGGTTGCAATTACATTTTGTTTCTCGAAAATTTATATAGTAGCTTTTATAAACAATAATATAATACTACAAGTGTTTTGGGGTGCCACTGGCTCCTTTTCAAAGATTACAAAGTGAACGAAATTCGATTTTTAAAATTCCGCTATGTCCCAACTATCATGCTAAATCTCATACTAACTATTATGCTACGGTCCAACTATTTTGCAAGCCCATACTAACTACTGTGCTACTGACTATCTTGCTATGTTGGGGTGTTCGATGTACTATATAAATCAAAACTATGTATTGTATCTTATAAAAGTTTATTATCAAATTTTTTGATCTCTATGTAACAATATTGATTATTTATTACGATAATTCAGATGTCTCTTCATTGTTCGATGCTTCTTCATTAATTGATACTTCTTCATTAATCAATTCTTCTTTATTAATCAATGCTTCTTCATTGGTGGATGCTTCTTCATTGGTAGGTACACTTTCATCAAGTTGTTTTGTTTTTTTAAGCTGTGCATTTTTTAAATGAAATTGGCATTTATATGCACATTTTCTTGGATTTAATGAGATGCACAATCTTAATGGCGCACAATTCCAAAGTAAAATTTTGAGAATATCAATATGAAGTTCCAAGGAACTAAACTATAGAGCAAAATTTATATTCCATCCAATAGGACTGTTAATCAGTCTGTCCAGTCTGTCCTGGTTAAAAGACTGTCCAGTCTTCAGACTTGACTGCGGTCCTGGACTGAATAGGACTAGACTGGATGAACCGATGATCAATATAATTCTTTTTTGCTATAACGATGAAATTAAGCTTGATAGTAAAAAATTTCAATACTTTTACAATAAGCTTTTCAAATTTATAATATTTGCTTATATGATATAAGAGAGCAATAATTAATACGTTTGATAATTTTAGTCATACATAAATAATATATTAGAAAATAATATAATATATTAATATAGCAAAATAGCATTATTTAATAACTTTGTAAATATGAACATTATAGTTAAAATCTGCTAAAAAGATATTTTGTCACTTTTAACACTTAACATTTGATAATTTGACTGAATAATATAATCATAATTGGTTACGCCAAATGTTTAATCTTGTACTGATTCAAGACAAGAATTATCTTAATATATGAAAATATTAAAGTAAATTAACAAAACGATTAGATGTTACCTGCATAGAAAAAAAATTTATTAATATAATATTGTTAGCATTTACATGCCTGTCAAATACTTAAAAATTTATAAACCTACGTATTTAATAAAATGAAGTATGCTACAAGTATCGGGTTATTTCCAAGTTAAAATTAAAACAATTATTAATCGGCAAAATGTGCGTATATAAAAAAATCCTGCTAGCAGGAAAAAAAGTTTTTATAAAGTTAAAATTTAGAATAGTAAGTCTTCAGTAAATTAAGATTTCAAACACAAAAAGCCTGAACAGTTGCATTATCAAGAGAATTTCGTGATTTAGTAACTGTTAATCTAGCTAAACTAAAAAGTTGTTCACATGGAACACTAATAGACATAATAGCTAGATAATCTTGTATTTGCTTATAGGCATTGTTTGGAACACGAGTTTGAGGCAAGCTAATAGTTAATTTAGTCGAATGCAAATTATAATTTTTATCATTAAAAATCCTCAGCTAAATTAATCATTAGCTTGTTTCGAACTCGTATTCCAAAATAATGCCCATAAGCATTATTTCGCACAAATACAGTGTAAATTGTAAATCAACTGATCACGCTATTGCTGTTATTAATAAATTTCTCTATTTTATTAACGTTAACAACAGCCCGTCCTCATTATACATTAAATGTAGTTTAATCTTGTTTAATAAACTAAAGGGTTTGTAATTGAATTTTAACCAAAAACGACATTTTATAGTTGTTTCAAAACGCGTATTATCATAATATTTAGTTGATTTGATATTTACTATTAGGACCGACAGTCCTTTCGGTCTGTCCAAAAAAGGACCAGACCGACCCAGTTCCTGGACGGACTGAAGGACCATCAGTCCAGACCGGACTGATTAACAGCCCTACCATCCAACAAAAAGCTTTAAAATAAATCTAAATATTTGTTTCACCAACCAAATAAGATGCAATTAAAATAGTTCAAGGAAAAACTTTATATAGGTAATTTAAAAGTAGGCTCTATAGCTTTATTGTCATGGTAATTAAGAAGCAATCTGTATTACTAATAAAAAAAAAGATGCAACATGTACATCTAAAAAAGTATGATCCATTTATGTATAAAGACATATAATCAATTGATTATTACTTTAAAAACTTCATAATTAGCTTTTCTATAATACTATAAATAGGTTTGATTTACATAGAACACTGAATACCCCATTGCTACATCCTGAACTATCATACTTTTACTATTATGCTATATTCATTATCATGTGAAATGTTAGTACTGCATCAAAAAAAAAGAAAAAATACTATTATGTTACTAACATCTCAAACTATTATGCATGCCTAATACTAACTACTGTGCTACTAACTATCTTGCTATGTCTTGAACTATCATGCTTCCACTATCATGCTATGTTAGTTAACATGTGAAATGTTAGTATTGTATTAAAAAAAATACTACTGTACTATTATCTTGCTACATCTGGAACTAACATGCTTCTACTGTAGTATTATGTTCATTAAGGTGCTACATTCTATTTTAAAGAAAAAAGAAACATTAGTACTGTGTATATATATAAATACTACTGTGCTACTAACTATCTTGCTATATACCAAATTATTATGCCTCTACTATCATATATTTGTTATTACTCTACATTCCATTCTAAAGAAAAAAAAGAAATGCTAATACTGTATATAAAATATATATATATATTACTATATTACTAACATTCCGAACTATTATACCTTTACAATATTGTCACAAAATAACACACAGTAGTGAAATTGCAATTTTTAGCCTAAACTAGGCTTAATTCAGACTGAACCTCAAAATAATGCCTATGCCTGTTATTTCATGACAATAAGGTACTATCATACTAGGTTCCTATTTTAAAGAAAAAAAGAAATATTAGTACTATATAAAAAAATACTACTGTGCTACTAAATATCTTGTTACACCTGAGCTATCATGTTTCTACTATAATAATATATTAGCTATCATGCAAAATGTTAGTACTGTATTAAAAATACTATGATGTTACTAACTATCTTGCTACATACTAAACTATCATTATTGTACTACAAGAAAAAAGAAATATTAGTACTAAATATATATATATAATATTATTATGCTACTAACATCCCAAATTATCATGCATTACTATGTTCATTATCATGCTACATTTTGTTCTAAAAAAAGAAATATTAGTACTGTATATAAAAAAAACTACTATGCTACTAAACTATCATTTTTCTATCATGTTATATTTATTATTGTACTATATTCCATTCTAAAGAAAAAAGAAACATCAGTACTGTATAAGAAAAATACTACTGTGCTACTAACTATCTCGCTATGTCCTGAACTAACATGCTTTTACTATTGTACTTTTGTTATCATCTACATTATATTCTAAAGAAAAAGAAATGTTAGTACTATACTGTATATATATTATAAAAATTATTATATGTTACTAAAATCCTGAACTATCATGCTTCTACTAACATACTATATTTGTTATTATGCTAAATAAAAAAAATGATACCACGATAAGTAATGTATTAGTACAATAAAATACCCATACTACACTCATCTTTAGCTCCCTTAAAGCAACTCATGCGCCTAGTTATTAATTTATAAAGTTTGATCGTCAAATGAAATGTAAATTTGTGGATAGCCAACTTAAAATATATGGATTGACTCAAAACACTGAAACAAAAAAATACTTGATGGTATTTCAATTTGCCAATAATGGGAGTCTTCATAAGTTTTTAAAAAAGAATTTTCAAAATCTTACTTGGCAAATTAAATTAAACTTGCTTCAAAATATTATATATGATTTGAATAGAATTCATGGAGCAGGATATATTCATACAGACTTCCACAGCGGTAATATTTTGCAAGACGAAGACATTAATAAAAATATGCAATCTTATGTTTCAGATCTAGGGTTATCTAAAACTGAATACGAAGGTAGTTCAGAAGGTTATATTTATGGAGTCATTCCTTATGTTTCTCCAGAAGTTTTATCAGGTCAGAAGCTTACAAAAGCTGCAGATATTTATGGGTTTGGTATCATCATGTCAGAAATGCCAACCGGGCAAAGACCTTTTGATGGTCGTCCATTTGATATTAGTCTTTTATTAGATATATGCAGAGGATTGCTTCCTGAATTTGCTACTGGGATTCCTGATTGCTATATTGAATTAGCTAAGCAATGCATGGATTCAGATCCACAAAAACGACCTAAAGTTTATGATATCTGGATAAAACTTAATGAATGGATTGATATCATGAAGAATTCAGATAATGCAAATAAAATTAAAAAGCAATTCTTAGATGCTGATAAAATAATCAAAACATCACCGATTATCTCACCAAAACATCCAGATCACATTGTACACTAGCAAAATAATCAATACACGAATAATATCAAATACAATTAAAGGTACTTACTGGTATTTTAAAATTACTCTTTTTGTTTATGGAGTTTTTAACCTTTACAAAAATAAAATTTACTGGATATGCTATATTAGTAACTTTACCAAATAAACCTATTTATTTTGGTGAAATTTCTATTGGTAAGTACTAAATTAAACTAATTTACAATTAAATTTATTACTTACCATATATTGGTATTTAGATGATTAAATTGATTGCTTAACAGTTTTTCACTTTAAATTACTATTATTATTTTTGATCTGTGTGTGCTATCTGTAATTTTAAAATTGTCAATTATTAATTAGCACTTATCATCTTTCAATTTCTATTGGTCGAGGTCGATTTTTAATATTTAAACATAAAAATTTATTATTAAACCTTATAATTATATATTAAATTAATGTTAGCTGATTATAAAATATAAAAAAGTTGAAATTGAAATTTTTTATATAAAGCTATAGTTGCAAAAATTTAGCAACCCCATAATTATTGAATAATCGGTACTTTAAATTTGAGCTTAAGACAAGAAAATTATAAACCAGAATATAGTTGCAAGATAAAACCTAGTAGTTTCATGCTGATAAAACATAATACAATAATGCATATAAATGTATATACGGATATATGCGATTATGTGTATATGTATGGATATATGCTATTATTTGTTACCTGCACGTAAATATGCACGAGAAAATGCACGAGAAACACATAAAATTGCACGTTAATACATGCACTGTTGCACGGAATCTGCGCCTTATTACGTGCAGTAAACGTGCTTTATCATACATTGTCTCGTATAGATTTACGTGCAGGTTCGTGTGGTTCCATATCCAAACTTTTTCGTGTATTGCAGTATCATTCTATGCTGCAATTTTTTATAGGGTATTAAAGATTGGTTTTTGTATTAACAGATGTGGTTTTGTAAAACGGATAAACAGTGATTATATTTTGAATAATCCATTATACGTCTTTCATTTTCTCGGTCATTCAAATAATCGTCAAAAAGAAATTAATAGAAATCATTAAAAAAAAATTTTTTTAAAAAAAACTTCTAAATTGAAAAATACTTTATAAAATTTAAACTCACGTATGCCAATATTGAAAGTGACGTCTAATATATTAACCGTTGTACGATCAAAATTTAGTATTATTTTCGTACGTCCGTCCGAATCTGTAATGCCGTACAGTACTACTTTTACCGTAATTGTAATTTATATAATTATATATATAACCTTTAGATTATTATACAAAGTATTTCCAGCATTATAAATAGCTGCCATGGCATTCGGAACTATAATTTTATATTTATTTATATGCTGGCTTTATAAAAGTTTTGCCCATCATAATTCAATCAGAAGCTCATATAAATTTACATAAAAATTACGTAAAATAAGTTAATCTAAAAATTTAAAGGTACTAAAATTTTTAATATTCCTGATTTTATGCTATGATAAACATTGATCGGGGATCACAGAATTTCGCAAACCGCAATAAACATTACCTAAAAAAACCCTATGATAAATATCATTAAATTTATTATAAATCTTATAAAATTTAACAATAAGTTGTAAATGGCGATTTTTAATACACAAAGAATGTTTTTCAATTTGGGAGAGCTCATTGTCGTTTCATGCCATTAGATTAATCCTACATTTATCTCTGTCGAAGCTGCACATTCTATTATTTCCAAAGGTTGAATACTTTTGAGATATTTTGACAATTTCTTCTTATTCAGGATGGTTGTTATGACTAACGCTTATAGAATTAAATATCACTCCAGTGTAGAACACATTGATATATAATAGATAGAACAAAAACTTTGCAACAAATAACAATTCCGTTAACTAGTGAATTACCGATTACTGTCTAAATATTTTATTAACAAAAGTGTCTAATTCATTTAACAACAATTTATACTTAAAAGACGATAATATGGTGCTTTTTGTTTTCATTCCGGAGGTCCTTATAATATTAATCATGAATCGATTATTCAGAAAAAAAAAATTATGAGATTATGTATTTGAAAAAATGTGTTTGTCGCCGGAGGTGGCAGTCACCGGAGCATGATCGACCAATTAGATTGTGAAACGTTCGATCAAAACAAAAACAAAGCGTCGAAACTTACTATCGTTAGGGTCAGGGTTAAAGCCATAGTTAGGGTTCGGGTATAGCTTTGTATATAGTAAAATTTTGCAAGGAATTTTTTTTTTTAACAATATTTAATTTTGCCCGATCCATCTTCCCAAAAAAAGGTTAAGCTGTGTAATGTGGTGTAATTAGACTTTCCTATAAACGGTTGTGGTTCTGCTGCTTACGGTAATTTGTGATATTCTTATGCATTTGATCATCAAAATAATTTCCTCGCAATATTCAAAAAAGGAAATTTGCTTTTTTACGTTTTTTATACTAGATCTAGATACAGATACAGATACAGATATAGATATAGTATTAGGTCTTAAGTCTTAAGTTTTAAGTCTTAAGTAAGTTTTAAAGAGAGAGGAAAAAAAAAAAATTCTTTCGAATCGCTAAAAAGTGATCGGTACGTATCGAAGTATATATTTTTATGGTTTTTATGAACATTTCATCCTATATTTATTTGTAGCATTGTGTGTTATTCTCTATTTTTTTTTTTGTTTTCGTCGGATTTTTTAATGGTTAGATGAATTGATAATCACTGATCTGCAAAGAAATAGCGAGAAGCTGTAACGAAGGATTTGAATGAATTTGTTCGTTGTTGCCTTATTTTGTCGTTTGACTATCATCATACGTGATAAACTGGTTTACACAGGAAGATCACGAGTCGAAAATTAATCAATTTATGGCAGGATGCTATCGGGTTGGGAGGGTTCTGGTGCGAAACTTGGTTCTTACGGAATGATAAATGCGCGTACATTCGTGCCGCGCATCTTGTGTTAACCCTACAATGGTAATCTGTTAATGATTGTCAACAACCCAAATAGGCAACTAATTAAAATTGTTAGTTATTGTACTTATCTATTTTCATGTGGCAATCCATGTGGGATCAGCCTATCTGCTTGCCTGATTGGGATCAATGGCTGTGCTTCTGGGCTCGACCGGATTGTTCCTGACTGATCGTCAAAGGCGAGAAAGCGAAGAATTTGATGATCATTTCTAAATATATAGTTTAGCACTGCCACATTACTTTTCTTCATCCACATTCTGTAATAAGGTTTGTAACATGATTTTTACAATAATCGGTAAACAGAATTTTACAACCTAATTCAACCCACTACAATGTACAACTGGGATTTTTTGCGATAGAAATAACAAAATTCCAATGCAAACCATCTCAACCTTAACCATTGCATTTTACATTAGTAAACGAGTTCTATAACATAATTTTTAACAATAACTCACGAAAGACTTTAACTGCATACTGTGTTTCACTGGAATAGTAAATAAGTTTTGCAATAGAATTTTTATAGTAATTCATGATTATTCCAATACAAACTAACTGCAGAAATGGGGAACGCAGATGGAACAAATATGTTGGGATATTGTTATGAAAAAGGAATTGGAGTTGAAAAGGATGAAAATAAGTCATTCGCTTATTATCAAAAATCTGCAGAGATAGGGAACTCAACATTATATGTTCCGCTTTTGTCACCCATCTTTGCAGATTTTTAATAATAAACGAATGCCTTATTTTCATCCCTTTCAACACCAATTTCTCTTTAGTAACAATCTCCGACATTATTTGTTACAGTTGAAAATTGTTATCGAAGAGGAATTGGAGTTGAAAAAGATGAACACAAGGCATTCATTTATTATCAAAAATCTGCAGAAATGGGGAACGCTAATGGAATGTCTTCAGTTGCAGAATGTTATCGAAATGGAATTGTAATAACAAGAGATATAGATAAAGTCAAATACTGGTATCAAAGGTAAATATAGAATTTAAATTTGAGCTAGTGAATTGAGACATATCACAATTCAATCATAAGATCAAGTGTAATTGTAAACAAAAGAATAATAATTTAATGTCATGTTTAAAGTTAGAATAATATTAGAGCGATATCCTATAATTGTTTAGAAAAGTGAATTCATAAGAGTATCTTCTAGACATGAAAAAAGATAGTTACACCTGATATTAGTATACGATTGATTGACTTGATATCTCTAGATCAATAACTATAAAATACATATTTATTATATATCAGTATATAATATAATTATACTTATTTATTAACTACTTTAAATGGTCGATAAAGAAAAAGATTTAACAATAGGTATTATATTATTGTTAATTTTATAAAATATACAAGTTAGATATTAAATTATTTATTATTTATTACTAAATTTTACAAATAAATTATAGGCACAAACGAGTGGATATAATTCAAAATTTATGACGACTTGAAAAAAATATTATTAGAAAATAAAAATCAGATATCTTGGATTTCTTATAATGAATTTAAAAATATTATTGAGATAGGTAAAGGTGGATTTGCAACTGTATATTACGCTGAATGGTATGATAAAATTCGAAATATATTGGAATCTGTTGCGCTTAAATTACTTCATAAATCAAATAATTATTGCGAAGAATTTATCAATTAAGGTAATTTTTATGAAATATTGTTGTTAATCACATGATTCTTTGTTATTTATGCTAACTCATTTTTTTCTTAACAATATTGTGATATCGGTCTTAAAGATTCAACATTTTAAAATGTTATGGTATATCAAGGGATGACGTTTCTAAAGATTATATTCTTGTCATGAAATATGCATTATTAGGTTGTTTGCGCAAAAATCTACATGCAATAGCAAAAATGAATTGGAATGATAAATTAAATCTGCTACAATGTATTGCATCATCTTCAGATAATTCATTCTTATGATCTTATTCATCGGGATTTACATAGCGGAAATATACTACTAAATAATTTAAAAGTGCATACATCGCAGATTTAGGACTTTCGATAACTGCCAATATTGAATTAAAATCAAAATCTGATGGAGTTTGTGGAATTTTACCCTATATCGCTCCTGAAGTTTTGAACAAACAACCACGTAATAAAGCTTCTGATATTTATTATTTTGGTATAATTATGTGGGAAATTTTATATGGTAAACCTGTACCTTTTGAGCAAGATTCCATGTTACAATCTAAAATACAATTTCAGATCCAAGTATGTGGTGGTTTACGACCACCTATTCACGAAAATACTGCAATGTGCTATATAGACTTGATGAAGAAATGTAGGCATACAGATCCGGAAAAACGACCAATTGCAAAAGAAATTTACGAATTTTTTGTTGAATGGCAAAATAACGAAACCATTTTATCAGAATTATTGGAATCAGATAATAAATTACAAAATATAAAAAATGAAGATATGCAAATGATTATTGATTCGCTGTATAAAAGTAGTTTTATTTCATTTAACAATAATTATACAAATCTAGGTAATTTGAAATTTTTTATATAAAATTATATGATTATTCATTTTATATTAAACCATTGTATAATAACTTTTTCACAGATAGTAAATTATATGAATTAGAAATACCGAATATTAACAATGTATAAGAGCAACCCATCCAGTTTCGAACAGAAATAAGCAAACATTATGCTTTATAAATAAAATTATACATAAATACAGTAGAATTTTCAGAGAAAATTACAGAGAACCATGCATATTACTTATATAACCTCTCAACGACCCTTCCACTAGAATAACAAAATCGGATGCTTTACGGTAATAATTCAACCTTGACTGGATACTATGCGTACTGGAATAGCAAGTAGGTTTTGTAATAGAACTTTTTACAGTAATACCAATGCAAGCTAATTCAACTTAATTCAACTTTAATTATATACTATGATCTCCGTGATAGTGAGCAAGATCCATGCTAATTTTTACATTATTTCATGATAGAGATCATGATAATTTGGTGTACTGTCACCATCAAAGTTCTGTAAAGTAAGGTTTTTTTCGATTTTTAACAACCGTTCTATCTTATTTTAGTGTGTCGGGGTGTGTCAAATATAGCCTGGATTTGCATGAGGAGAGAGCATATTCCTGCTTTGCAAACACAAAGTAGATATCTTGATAATTTAAGATATATAAAATTGCCATCAAAATAGTAAGTCTTTGTAAAGCGGAGTCTTTTTCGATTTTTAGTATTTATCCTACCTAATTTTAGTGCATTGAGAATGCATCAAGTGTAGCCCAGATTTGCATGAGGAGAGCACCTTCCTGCTTTGCGAACACAAAGCAAATTTTTAATCATGTTCTATAATTGGAGTTTTTTAGTTTGTATTCAAAATGCAGGGAGATACTACAATCGATGCACCCTTGAAGCACTAAATAAGGTAGGGCGGTTGTTAAAAATTGAAAAAGACTCTGCTATTCTGTAATGCTTAATAGAAATCTAATACATACAGAGAATTTTTTTTAGTAATTCACAATAGAAATTACGATTTCAATACAAACTTAACTCAACCTTAACAACACATTATGTATCACTGAAAGAGCAAATTTTGTTACAGTGACTCACAGCAGAAATCATGCAACTTCAATTCACTAACTCAACTTTAACCACATCCTGTATATTACTGGAATGAGTATATTTTTTACCAGAATTTTTACAATAATTCACAATAGACATGATAATTTTAATGCAAACTAACTTAAATACTTACTGTGTCCACCAGAATAGAAGGTATGCTCAAAAAGTAACTCATGATAAAATTACGATAATTCCAATACAAAACTAATATGATCTTAATTACATACTATATAACAGATTTTTTTACAATAGAAATCTTGATTGGTCAAAATATCTGATATTTAAGGTAAGCAATTACCCTAATTTTTTTCATTCTGACTTAGTATGTATATGAACCTAATGATCATTTATTAACTGAAGTTAATAATTTTTTATAAGGGACATATTTGCCTTAGTTTAGTTGTTTGGTTTACAACAATTTAGTAATCGAATTATTTAAGTTATTCAAGATAATGTCACTAATTCATTTAAGGGGTTTACTTTTCATATTTATACAAATCACATCATATTATAACACATAATAACCAAAATTAAGCATTCTTATAAAAAAGAAATGTTTAATTTCAGATTTGGTATAGTATTTAATTATTCATCTTTAATTTTTTTTATCTGCATTATGTTCATATCTAACTATCATTTGAGTGTAACAAAATAAAAATCTGGAAGTGAAATTTAAGTTTCTTAATAACGAATTTAGCCCTATGAGAATTGTAATTCGCTATATATATTATTATTTTTCAATATCGTGCAATTTTTTAGTGTTTTTACAGTAACAATGTTTGGTATTGTTATAGAGAATAATAGAAATAATACAATGACTTGGGCTAATTCATTAAAGTGAGAACTTGAATTTTTACTTTTGGTTACTCTACTGTATAGATAGGAAAAGTAATTTACGTAAAAAGCTAAATCATTATGCAACTACTAATTCCTGTTTAATTTAAAGGGGACCTCTTTAAAACGGTGAGAGAGAACATTAAACGAAATTGTAATTTCAAACAATCTAAGTACTGTATAATTTAACTGTATACTGTATGTACTGCAATAGTTAGTAAAATCTATAGTTAAAAAATTTATTAACTAAGATGTGTGGCGCGAAGCGCCACTTATAACACTGGTATAAAAAATAATTTGAGCAAAGATTTAATAAGTAATTCGAACAAAGATTTAGTAAGTAATTTAAGCTATCACATTACTTTAGCTTATTTAATTCACAAGACTCACAGCATTAACGCGACGCTTTACCTTTTTCACATATTTAGATTACTAGCTTTTGTAACTTACTTATAACTTACAATTGCATTTACTACCAAAATCACTATAGAAACCACACGACCTTCGAAAGAACGTCTATAAACACTGCAAGAATAATAAAAAATAATCTTTAACCCCAAAACTTCACTTAAAAAATATTACTTTTACTATTCTCATAGTCCTAGTCACATATTAACTATACGTAAACTCTACATGCTGAAATAATCGACCAAAAAAAAGGAAAATTGAGACATTACATGTAAGATCTTAATCTAGATAACTTTGTACATACTGCTAAACTTTCTAATAATGCAAAAACTTAAGCTAATACTCAATCTGAGTATTATATTTAAAATATTAATAACAAAATTATTTCCATGAGCTAAAGATCGAATTATCTTGATAAAGGTCGAGATAGAGATAGAATTCAATTTAATTTTTTTTTAAAAGTTTAAAAGATAGTGAATAGTTCACTTAATTTATTCTCCTATTAAACCCTTGATGAATTCGAATTTATTAATAATAAACATCACATTTATCCCACATTACACATTCTCTAATTTTATATTATAAATTCTTTCGTATATATTTGTACATGTAATCTTCTTTACTTCGTTTTCTAATATTATTAAAAATAATAATACTTTAAGCCTATATAATTTATAAGTTCGTTAACAAAGATTATCGCAAATAGACCGATAATAGTTAACCGATCAGGCAAATCCTATCTATGATAGTCACTTTCATATTAATGCCCACTTACATTATTAAGCCTGGGAAACCGTCAGCCAATGCCATGGATTAAATACGCAACATCTTCCGTTGATACCCAGATAACATGTTGTCTATTTCTGAGACTATATCCTTTCACTTCAATTATGCATAAATCATATCTATGATCGCAAATCAATAAAGACTTATCCCGGTATATCAGACCAAATCATTCAAATTTAAAAAAAGTTGAACTTATTAGTAATGTTTAACATGCCCGATATTAAATCATACCTGGCGGCGAAGCCGCCACATGATCATGTGCTAGTTGCATAATAAAAAGTAGTTTCATAGACAAAATTTTAAGTTAGAAGTGATTTTTAAAAAAATCAAAGTTTTTGCATTTTTCACGTTATACATGATCCTTTGATCTAATTTGTCGATCACACTCCGGTGACTGTCACCGCCGGCGACAAATAGATTCACTCTATGTATTTAATATTATTTACAATTTCGGCCGTAAAAATTTAATTTGCCTGAAGCATATCTGCCAAAAATGAATATGAAAGATGAATGTAACATATCTGATAATAATTGGAAATCGTGGTCTGTAAAGACCTCAAACATTTATGAGAAAATTGGATACTTTGAGATCTATATTGTAATGAGCACTAGGATAGAATATTGTCAACATGTTTAGCCTTTTTTAAAATCAATTAGATGACATTGGACAAGTATAAATTGATTCTATTAAGAACTTAAACAAGTACAACAATATTGTCTCCTTAAGATATTTGGTTGAAACAATAAATTCCGTTAAATTAAAGAAGAACTCAAATATAATGAATTTCTTATACAAATATTTATATAATTCAGCTGAAAATGAATAATGATGTTTTTAATCTCTATTATACCAATAATTTATCAAATTTATAAGTTTAGCTATTGCCATGGAAAATCTGACAATAATTTGGATCTTAGATAATGCACGATCATTGTATATCAATGCTGTTTGTGAGTACAAGGAATAGCATGGTAACTGATAAGTTGGAAAATGGTATATAAAGAGTGCCTTTTCGTGTCAACAAAAATAAGAATTTTCTCAAGAATAAAATATGAATTGTAATAAACCAATCTCTAAACTGCTCATAAATACCCTTTACTCTCCCAAACAACTGTAACACTAAGATATTTAGTTTTGAAAGAAAATTATCATAATTACTTCCTTGTACAAACATAAACAAAAGTTATCTCAAAACTTTCTTCATTTTTGATAAATAAATATCATTTTCGTACTCTAAAACATTGTTAAATATTGAAAATTAAACTTTATATAGTAAAGTCATATTCATCTAGAGATGTAATTCACTCATTAAAGTTTTATAGTACGCAATCGGTTTTAAGTAGAGAGAGCCAGGATTTGCATTCTATATTTATCAATTTAGCACTTATATTTAAATATTTTTTGGGATATAAAATTTGAAATGCTAATTATTTTCAAGTCGATTAAGTAATAGTTATATTACACATGTATATTATATCAATTTTATTTTTATTCCTTTTTTTTTCTTTTGTTAACTCTTGAAAAAAAATTTAATAATTTTATCAACGTTTAAAAAAAGGAACCCTAATTCCTACCACTTCTGATTAGATTTATGTAAATATTATTTCTAATTGGACGAAATAGATTACACAACTTTCGCTGCTAATTAAATTACATGATCCGATGTAACATAAAATGATGAAAAATCGAAGGTTTCAAAAATCATCAGCAGTCTATATTTATATTATGAAACCACTTTTGTGTCTTAATAAAAAAATTCCCTTAAAAATTTTAATAGCACCTATGTCTTCTTTTTCCTTACTGTAATTCCAGGAGTAATAATATGGTTTATAACTTTAATATGATTTTTTTCGTATTTGATTTATTCAATCATGATATCAATTTCGTCCAACAGAAACTAGAAGGGAAATTTAGTAAACCATTAAAAAAATACTTGCTAATACCTGCAATAGATTAAAATAGTTATAGCCACGCCAATGCTCTATTTGAACAAACATGGGTACTCACCGTACTCACCCTAACCAACCTTCAAATACACATCGGAAAAATTGAATTTTTAATTATTTTTTTGCTACATGTATATAAAATGGAATATTACTTGTTCGATATGTGTCCGTAGACTTTTATAAAAAGAAAAGTATTACTAGTTAAATATACAATATATTTATTTATTGAATTCTATCGATCTAAATGTTATAATTTATTGAATATTATATATTTATTCTAACGACTTATATGGAATATTAAACATTATTCTATCGATTTAACGCCTATATTTACGTTTTAATGTATTGAATGTTATAAATATCTATTCTAACGATTTAAATGTCGACTATATTGAATGTTAAAAAATCTATTCTATCGATTTAATGCCTATATCTATGTTTTAACTGTGTTGAGTGTTATGAATTTTACCGATTAAATGTCTGTATTATATTGAATGGTATACATCTATTGCCGATTTAATGCCTATATTTAATTCTAACGATTTATTTACGTTGATTATATTGAATGTTCTTCATCTTTTCTATCGATTTAATGTCTATATTTGTGTTTCAACTGTGTTGAGTGTTATAAATATCTATTCTAACAACTTAAATGTCTGTATTTACGTTGACAATACTGAATGTTATACATCTATCTATCGAGATAATGTCCATATCTACGTTTTAATCGTGCTTATTAAATTCCATCCTAATGTTTTAAATGCATTGAGTTGAACGAATTCATTATTTAAAAAATAATATTTGCAATAATTATGTAACCTTTAAATTATAATACGCTGTCATAAGTATCGGGCTTTAGATGCATAGAAATAAGAACATAATAACTTAATAATTTGTATCCTGTGCCAAACATGGATTATCTAACAATATAACCTTAAAATGCTTAAACCTTCTTTCCATAAAGTGTTCATTCGTACATATATTTTTGCTTATTATAATGAAACTTCCTAAAAATAACCTAACAAGATACTGTTATTCTACGACATAAATTTTGTATCTTGCAATCCAATAAAGGATTCGAGCAGAGCATATAAAAACATAATAACTTAAGAATTTGTATCCTGTGCCAAACATGGATTATCTAACAATATAGCCTTAAAATGCTTAAACTTCTTTACATAAAGCGTTCATTCGTACATAATGTTCCTGAAAGTGAGGCTGCAGATATTAGTATTCTATTACAGAATTTCTATATCTTGCAATCCAGTAAAGTATTCGAGAGCATTAGATCGAATTTACATATTATTCAACAGCTCAATGGAAATCTGTAGCATAGTCAGAATTTAAATACCTTGAGCTTTTAACATATTTGAATAGACATTAAAAGCATCGTTAAATTCGTTCTCGCCTGAATTAGGCAAATATTGGTAGAAGAAATTCATTATATTTGAGCTCTTTTTTAACTTAGCAGGATTCAATGTTTCGATTAAACATCTACGTAAGAAACAATCTCGTGGTTCTTGCTTAATTTCTGCGAATGAATCTATTAATATAACCCCAATATCGTTTAACCGACTTTCAAAAAGATGGAATATATCGATAATAATACCATAATTTAATTGGAAACCTAGATTAATTAATTCAGTAAGTCTCGCCTTAACATCTTTGATATCAGGTTTAATCCACTCAGGAGGTTGTGCTGGTGGAAATAGAATTAAAAGTGCACCTTGCATAACAAGATCATTAACATCCTCACAGATTTCAAAATAACCAATTTCTTTCCATAAAAGTACTAAGTCTTTACGGATCAAGATTGATCTCGCAATTGCATTAAGTTGACGGTTATTTTCATGTCCATCTATTGGTGGATACTCTTCTGGTGAATTAATTTGCGCATCACTAGATTTTCTTGGCGGGAACGGTACAAATTTCTTGCACAAAATTAGATCCTTGATCTCCTCATAATTTTTTTCCAAAACAGTTAGTGCATAGTTAATAGTATGGGGTCCTCCAGAAAGAAAATGAAAAAGCTCCATATCATTGCCTTTTAAATACAAGTCAGCATTGAATTGATTAGAAGCTTCTGTTAATAAAAACATATAAACTGAGATTGGCAAATTACTAGTCCAGGGTAGTATTTTTTGTTGCAAAGCCCTAATTCTACCAATATCTGTTTGTCCTACATTATGAGCAATCTTTAATTCGATAAGTTTTTGATCATAATTACCATAATGAATAAGAAGACGCTGTGCAAAGTATCTTGAAAGAATTCCACCTTTAGCAATGATAGCTCGAGCCACTTCGACAGAGATGAACGTTGGTCCCAATCTAATAGCATAAAAAAGGCAACGGGCTCTTCCAAACTGAAAAATAATCCATTCTGCCTTTGCCTGAGAGTCTTTACATATAAAAGACCATCTCTTACAACTTACGATTAAATTAATAGGGTTTTTAATAAATTTAAAAATATTTATCATAGTTTCGTCAGGCAATTCATGTTGAAAATAATTTTTCTTTGGAGGTTTTGAAGTTGTCTAATAATAAAAGAATTTCCGTTAGTATGCATTATTGAGAGCGCAATTATGAAATTCATTATAATGTCAAGGAGAGATTTTTTGCTAAGTGTCAAAATACTGAAATTACTCTAAAGTTCATTTAATCATTATGTGAAAAGGATCATATGGCGAAAACAGCGAAAATTCTCTGCTACCTAACAGTCCATATAATGTTATACCTAATGGTTAAGCATAATTATTATTACTACGCAATAATTAGGTATAATTAGTATCACAGGAATTCTACAGACAGAATGTGATTGGCTAGTTAGGGTAGATAGATTATCACTAGATTCCGTTCAGTCCTTAAGTTCTGTCCGTCCGTAGAATTCCCGCCAGTACCTGAAAAAGTTGTAGTCACTTGATCATTGAAGAGTTTTTAAAGTTCATTTATATTTAAGGTTTAAAGGTTCTAATGGAAAAATCGCTCAAGAATCTTCCTTATTGTGTCACGTTATACATTGTAGCAGATCATAATGAAATCAGATCGTTGTGAACATTTAAGGGTCTCAATTTAAAAAATATAAGCCCTACTAAAATCCACCTATACTCTTTTTCTACACTAAACCCTAACTTTGCAATAAAAAACTAACAAAAATGGTCCAAAAAAATTTTAAAAATCGGACATATGTTCAAAATTATTATGATCTGATTTCATGAAGATCTGTCACAATTATTGGCTAATTTGCTGTCCATAGTGTTCCGCAAAAGATCGGGTCCGTATCTTTAAAATATCCGTCCGATCCAGTTCATGCTGAACACTAGCCGTCGATCATCATTTAACTGCAACTTTTTCAGGCGATACTGGGATAGTTATCACTGGGTTCATCGTTAAATATAAACTTTTGCACCAAATCTCTCCTTTATGAAATAAAAATACCTTAAGCATTTCAAATGGCAAGAATTGATTTATTATGTTTGAGGAGATTTTTTTCTCTTAAATAAAAAAAAGTTGATTACTAATACTTCTTGGATATTACAAATATTTGTTTACATTCGGATCAGCCCGACTAATCAAAACAAGCGAAAAAAGAGGAAATACGAAAAATTTAAAAACAGTAATCTAAACTATGATCGGATAAAATGCACATGATTCGGAATCATGCGCATTTTACGCATTTTTTTAAATCATGCGCGCATGACAATGCGCATAATTCGGAAACATGCGCATGAATGCGCGTTAAATCGCACGATTCGGAATAATTCGCACGCATGAAACGCATCTCTAGTCTAAACCTATTTTGGAGAATTAACAAAAATGTCTGGGTTGTGATTTTGCCTATATGATCCTCTCTAACCCTAACCCAAGGCGTCCAAATTGGGGTCGTCGCGAGCAGAATCACGTGATATTATACAATCAAATTATAGAATTATGATGATCTTCGGCGAAAGATAAGCGAAAACCCCTGAAAAATACAAAAAACGGCAGTCTAAACTTACCTTGGGTAGGTTAATTAAAAACGTCGGGAAGGCAATTTTACTCATAAAATAATTACCTAAAACCTACTTATCCCTAATCTAAAATGACCCTAGCCCTAAAGTTAACTTGATAAAATACATATTACAAGAATCTGCTCCGCTTTAGACGTCCCCAAAATTGGTAATATCCGAGACTGTAATACATATGTATCGATGTTTTTAGTATTGTTCATTTTGATCTGATCACATTCAGACATAATTAAGTAAGCATTAAATAAGCTGATATTAATACTACCACATCACTTATTTCAATGCAATATCTAAAATGGGACCGATCCGTCCAGTCATACATTTTATGTACAAAATGATAATCGTTATCCAGCATTTTGACTTTTTATTGGATACTCTAAGGCAATATGTCTAACGTGTACATGTATATGTCATACTTGAAAATCTAAATGACAATCATAATTCTGGAATTTGGCTTTTGATTGGATACTCTAAGGTCATATTTTACGAAAGGTTGAATAAGTTATAACGTCATTGATATATTTTTAAGCAATGTAATTATTCTATTCACAGATTTGAAATATTTAATGTAATAAATTCGCACTATTTATGTTCCGCAACTTCGGGATTTGATGATAAATATAATGAAAACGGTTTCTATAATTTCCGTGGTTTATTGGGGAACACCAATCTGGTACCGCTTATTTCATCGTAGAGATTATCGATTGTTAATATGTATGATTGATTATTAATCATATAAATTTTTTACGTAATATACACAGGTCCAAAGCATACATATCAGACCTGATAGCTAACTATTGCTAATATTTGCGCCAAAAATCTGATTTATATTGGCAATATATCAAAAAATATCTGAAGCATATCATGTAAAAAGATAAATATCAGATGCCCTATATTTATTTTTTACCTGATATGCTTCTGATATTTTTTTGATATATACCAATATAGATCAGATTTTTAGCGCCAATAATTAGCAATAGTTAGCTATCAGATATCGGATATTTATGCTTTGGACCTGTGATAATAATCAACCATAATAAGCAATTAGTAATAATACATCAAAATAAATAATGATTAGGTAAGCGCGTGAACTCTTTTTATCGTGTATGGGTTAAATTTGCAATTTTCGTGCTTATATCGTCATTGTGAAGATCTACGGTCAAAATTTCTGTGATTCTAATAAATGAAATATTCATAATCATATATACAAGGACGTAATGGATTGAAGTGTATGGTTCAATTCGATTTTTGCGTTCATAAACAAAATCTTGAGTAATCGAAAAATTTTCATGACGTAATGAGCAACATTCATCAAGTTTGGAACTTGATATGCTTGATTGATAAGTTATCAATTAATAATTGGCACTGTAGTTCAAATTTTAATTTTAGTAATGTAGTAATCATCCATTGCAAAAGTAGTAGTTGTTGTAATATTTACATGTTGTAACATTTTTTAGACACTACGGGTAGAGCATGTCTGTGTATTAACAAATTCTAAATTCTGATTATGGTAACATAAATAAAATAAACAATCAAAAACTGATGCTTATTGGCTAGACCAGGTGTAACATAAAAAAAAAACTCGATTTTATAATTGCCTTTCGAACTTTAAATGGTTCCCATTTTCCTAGTATATAGTAATTATCGTTACCGTATTTTCGCGAAATAACGGGCATGTGCGTTAATTCAGAAATCGGATCCCTTATGAAATATAAGTTTATAGATATTTAGTAACATCATAACATAGCGTAATGAAACACAAGTTTATAGATTTTATGAGATTTAGAATATAGCGTCACATCCAAAATTATTAATTGAATAAAAACTGGTACTGTATATAATTAACTGGTTCTACAATTTATTCGATCATAGTGAATCTTTCGTGTTTTCATATTTTATTTATTTATTTTATTTTATTTTTTTTAATTTGTATAGATTTTTTATAGGATCTTAGTTTATAAGAGTTTGTTCGCGTTAGTTTTAATGTTTATACTTTGAATTATAAATTTCTTGGTGACATTTTGGCTTAATTTCTATTTATACTTGAATAAATAGATTTAGTATGTTCTGTAAACGATTTTATTGTTGATTAATCAATAATATGTGGGTACAATGATATTGCAGATAGGAAGACTTTCTCATGATTGGTTGATCGCAAAAATTGAATATTACGATGATTGGTCAGGTTCAGGGACGTGTAAAATTTTGGAAATAAATTTTTCCAAATTTTTCCAAAATTTTATACCTAATCCAAAGATTTCCAAACTTTTGCATTTACCCCAAATTTTTTCCAAATTTTTGCATTTACCCCAAATTTTTCCAAATTTTTGCATTTACCCCAAATTTTTCCAAATTTTTGCATTTACCCCAAATTTTTCCAAATTTTTGCATTTACCCCAAATTTTTCCAAATTTTTGCCCGATTTTTAAGGGCGTGACCAATAAAAATAGGTCTCTATGCATGTGATTTGACCAATAAGATTGTGTTTGTGAATTATCCTAGTGTCACCACCCTAAAAAATTCCGAATTAAAAATCCAAGATCAGATGTAACATAAAATCAAAACAAATACTCAACCTTAATCCTAACGCTGGTAGCCAAATTTTTTTAGGGTGGTGATACTAGGGTCTTAGTGTAAAATCATGATGCATACAGTGTTTTCCAAAACTCTAACAGTTTGAATTTTTTATTAATATTAAACAGTGTTGTACTACCAATGCAACAAAATTATTTATTTGTGAGCCCAAATAATGAGTTTTGATATATAAAATTTTATTTTCAAATTTTGAATATTAATTTAGCATTCACCAGTCGTGAAATTCACCGGTGATTATCCATCTATACATAATTATATGTAGCAAAACAAATAAAAATTAAATCTCTTTAATATTAGGGTAAGGGTAAGAACTGGGATGGGGCAGGGGATATAGTTTATACCAAAATTTTACGAGAAATTTTTTTTTGAATAAATAAAAGTAGTTTATAGACAAAATTATTAGTTAGAAGCGATTTTTTAAAAAATTTACACAAAATTGTTTTGCATGTTACACCTGATCCTTAATTCTAATTGGATTGGTGAAATTCACCACTGGTGAGCATTAAACTTATCCATTAAAAATTTTTAATCCAAATATATCACGTCCCTGGTCACGTTGCAGATATTTCAAGATCAGGTGTAACGTTACACGATCAGGAAAATTCAAAACAAACGTTCGCATGGTTCTCGAAAAGCCATATTTTCATATTCTAACAAAAAAGTTCCTCATCGAATTTTAGTATATACTACTGCTCTCACTTTATCCTAACCTTGCCCTAACCATACTCTAACGCTAACCTAATGTTAAAGCTTCGATTGTTTTGATTTCACGTTACACCTGATCTCCAATTCTGTTTGGTTAGTTTTTGGAGATGTTCTTGGGGGTAGTTGTCAATCAAAATTTAAATTATTACTGTATAGCTGCAGAATAACACCCACCTGTGCGTTATTTAATTGACCTGCGCATCATTTCGAGTACACCCACGCGTGTTATTTCGAAATAAGGGTTGGCTTTTTGAATTGTACCCCCTTAATTATAATAAGATTGAAAAAATGTGCTAGAACTAGGTAGGCACTAAGTAAACCTACTTGCTTCAATGCGAGGAACAATTTTTATTAGGCTTGAAGTAGGCGAATCTAGTTTTAGAGTACATTTTGGCTTCTTTACTTTTTTATGTAGGGCGTATTGAGATGTAAATGCCCATGGGCGCTAATTCGAGATTGCAAAATATCGCCCATGAGCGTGATTCCGTGGCTATTGTTTTATATATACACGAAATAAAAACCTTAAATTTATAAAATTATAATATATACAGTACATGACAGTTCAATAGACTAAAATGATTTAATAATTTAATTTAGATGCCAAATTTTCATAAAACATCCATCGCTATATAAAATTGCAATAAATAAAATTTCTTCACAAAAAAATGAAGTGAAACCTATTTAATATTTAAAAAGAAAATAAAATAAACACATAAGCTTTTTATTGCATCCTTAAGTAATATTAAAAACTCAAATTTGGACTTATTAATTTCAAGATTCCGAAATATAAAACTACATACCGAATGTTTTTTCATATCTAAATAAAGCTTCGAGTATTTGTAAACTGGTTTAAAATAATATTATTACGAAGTTATTTTTTCAAGTTTTTTTTTCAAACCAGTTAACTTACTTTTTGTAAGTTAATTAGGACATAAACGCTTATATTTATTGTACATTACTATTTTCTAAGCTTCAAAATCGTCACCAAATGAAGTATACCCGGGTAAAGTGAATCCCCGAGATACATAAGATAATTAAAGCTTCGCTTGTGAAGAGTCTTCTGTAAAATTATAAACGATGTTACATTTTTTTTTTAAAAAAAAATTACTATGTTAGGGGGAAAAGTACTCTAAACTGTATAAATTCAATTGAATAAAATTACCAAATCAGCCGATCCCATAATGAGATCAGCCGATCACACTATCTAATAAGGGTCATGACATATATTACCTAATATCCATTTACTATGAGACCAGACCCACTTAAGACCAATCAAAATGCTCGATTTTGTTACACAAAAAAGTATATTTATCTCTTTTTGGTTAAATAATTCTTGATTTTGATTTGCTAGTATTCTAGATTGTGTAACCTATGATTTCAGCTGACCCCCACCCCCTAAAATATTAGGTAATATCTGTCATTGTCCTAATATATTTAACAAGGTTTGCAAAGTAGCTGTGTGGTGCTGTTGCACTAAGACCAGAAATTTAATTTAACGATATTTATAGTAGATTTGCACCACTCACAGGTCAAATGTTTTATTTATTTATGTTTTTTTTTTAAAAATTTATGACCATACTAGTATGGTATGTTTGGTACGTACGTACGTACGTACAGTACGTAAATCTGTGAAATTATATATAAAATTGGATCATGTGAAAAATTTTGGCCAAAACTTAATAAATCTGGCATAAAAATAAGTATAAAATTATAGATCCGAACATGATGGTTAATGCTAGCAAAACTTTTGTAACACTGGACAATTATCGTGTGACAATGGGATATTTAATGTAAAGTTACATTACAGATTCGTAAGTTACATGTAATTTCGTGTAAGTAAAATGTAATTTTGTAATGCCATTCCTACATACTAGCAAGGATTTTATTGGCATTATCGGGATATATGCATATTGTACAGTTAACAAATATAGTTGGTGTAGAATTACCAAATTACGGCATTACGACTTTTTACTACGTGGTAGAATTAATTACGGCACAGCATATAATTGCGTAAATGTTATGTGTTTAATGGCATAATGCTGTAATGTCGATGCCGTAATATGATATGCCTTAATATTGTTATAATTCACGATGGCATAATACGTATTATCCCATTATAGTGCTTAAAGCACGTCTGAAATGTGTGCCAGGTTTGTGGCGCAACTGTGGCGCATATTGCCTAACTACGAATCAGATTTCACGATCAGGTTTAACGTAACACGATCAGGAAAGTTCAAACCAAACGTTCGTTTTGCTAAAAATCCTTTATTTATCGAAAATCCGTATAAGAAACCACCTTTGGCGCTCTAATAAAAAGTTTTCGTTGCGCACTTTTACAATATTAATCGCCCTCTATGACCCCTAAACCTAACACTTACCTAACAATAACGAACTTAAATATGTTTGCTGCGCCACAAACATGGCACAAATTTCAGACGTGCACAATTAAATAGCTGTATGCAAAAAATCAAGCAAAACCAGAACTGGATGAATATGTTGCAAAATTTGCATTGATCGATTGAATTAAATTAGCAAATAAGTTCTACTGTTGAACCTCCCAAAACCGATCTGCCAAATTTGATAAAAAATTGATCTACTAAATCAGTTCAAATCTAATATCCATCAGCGTGCCGTCCATCATATGATCTCATTATGCAAAGAAGTTTTAAGTGGTAAATCGCAGATCAAGGATATAAATTTTATATGATCATACGGCGGAGATCAATCATAACTGACACCCAATACTTCATTTTGACCTTATAAATAATTCATATTATAATTAAAAAAAATAATATTTGAACTTCTAATCTAATAGAGCATAACAAATAAAGTCACTAGTTTAAATAAAACTCTTTTTTACCACGTAAGTTATCAACTTTACTCTGTAGAAAATGCACATTCCAGTCAAAATATTTCAGGTCTAGTAATAATTTCGATCCTATTTTTTATAAAATGTGGCATTTTCTTTTTATTTTTAGTTTTATTCAGATACGTGAGCTCGTAGAAACTATTTGGCGTTATAAAAAATCAAGGTAAAGTTATTATTTTGTTACGTCAAACAAAATGTAGATTTTATATATATAATGAATCTCACGTCGTTAATGTGGTAGGTAACATGTGCAACTAAATAACAAAACTGAGTTAGAAGTTTTCGATAAATGAATGAATTTGACTTCAATAAAGAGATAGATGTAGAGAAGTTCCCATCGATTTTATTAAGGAAAATAAAGGAAGTAAGCTTGTGTAGTGCTGAAGAGACCTTTATTCGAGTAAATCATAGGTTTACACAGTAGTTTTTGGAAGTATATTTTCGTACTAAGAAATTTTGGTTTAGAACGCATGCTAGGATTAGCTAAGTAAAACTATTATTTTATTTCATTTTATTTTTTTAGTTAATCCCTTATTAACGACATTCTACCATTTTAATATGGGCAGTATTCAATACCATATATTTTAGAAGATTGTGTGGAGAGATTAATGAGATTAACTAGAGTGTTAAGTGCCGTATTGCCCCGTGTGATATAGTATAGAATTTTTATTGAGATATGGTTTTTTTAATATGTAATTCACATATGATTCATTTGATGTAATTTGCGCGAAGAATCTATAGTTAATATGTAGTATAATAAATATTCTTTTTTTTTTTTGACTATCGCCCGTTTTTTCTGACCCCTTAAAACAAATGTGTTCGAACGTGCACTTGGAAGCCACAAAACTTTAAGTGGTTATTAATAACTAGAAGGTGTTTTTATCAAATATAGTATTGAGAATCCCCAAGTAAATTAGAATATATAACCAGCGTAGGTTTTAAAACGAAAAGAATTTTTTTATAGTGGGTCAATAAAAACAATACTTCTGCAAAATTCATGTTAAATGGATATACATACAACACATTAAATGATTCAAACAATAACTATTATATTCGAAACTGGGTCAATGCGAATGAAAATCAAATTCATAAATCTGAGCTGTTTATTTCATGGTAAATTGTTCATTTTCTAACTTGAACCATTCTAACAAAATTTTCCATCCCAGCAGTTTCCTGGTGATAAACAAAAGCCTTATGTTCATCATTTTCAACTTACGACTAGATATTCTGTTTTCAGTGTAATAAAAATTCGATCTATTTTCAATATAAATATAACTGAGACGCGGAAATAAATAATAAAATACGCACTAATATTAGCAATTTGAAGATGAACCACTAGCATTGAATGTATCGAGTGCAATGATTGTCAAATATCTTCCAATCCAGTTGTGAATTGTAAATACTTGAGGGATGTCATC
Organism: Gigaspora rosea; assembly: GCA_003550325.1. Classification (NCBI taxonomy): domain Eukaryota; kingdom Fungi; phylum Glomeromycota; class Glomeromycetes; order Diversisporales; family Gigasporaceae; genus Gigaspora; species Gigaspora rosea. Next base: position 391,859 of record QKWP01000016.1, on the reverse strand, counting down.
ATTATCAATTTCTCTGGATTGTGTGAATTCTTCAAGCTCCATGTGCATTTCTTGGGCCGTTAGCTTGTCTTTAGGATTTATATTTCCATTTAAAAAGAATTGCTTTAGCAAATTAACAATCTTTGCTTTGATTTTTTTGCCTTTACTCTTTTTTTCAAATTTAGCTTTGGCTGGGAATTCCCAACCTGGAGACATTTGAAATTCTTCCTCAATGTGTCTAAACGAAATTCGAATTAGTTAAAGATGAAATAATCAAAATCAATTAGACAAATCTATACCCCATCTCAGCTGATTCTTGGCAATAAATGAATGCCTTTTGTTGATTCTTCTCAACTCCAATTCCATCGGAATTCTCAGTTTCAGCCGATTCCTGAAAATGAAAGAACGCCTTTTGTTTATCCTTTCTAACTTCAATTCCATCAAAATTTCCCATTTCAGCAGATTTCTGATGAAATCCTTTTTTGTCTCGCGGGCAGACCTTGGAAGAATTCGCATCTTATAATCAGCTACTATTAGTGCACCTTTAGAATTCAATTGAGCTAAAGTAGCCTTGAATTGCGCATTGAGATAGACTTTTCGTGCCTGGTGACCCAGATAGTGCTTTAGCCGCTCTTTAACTTCGTGTAGTTGTTGCTTTATATTTTCGTCAGTTACTCGATTTTCTAACTGGTCAAAAAATCCATAAAACTGTTCACACTCGGAACATCTCGAAACATGTAATGCTGAACATTCTCCAAAAGCGTACGGAAGGCAATGATCGATACAAGAATCATGCGAAATCGTTCCATCCGGTGAGATTACTAACTCTTTTTCAAACTCTCTCTTGAAATGACGTCGCAAATGTTCGATTCGTGAAAGCGTTTCGTTCTAGTACAATAAAAGAAAAAAGGTTCTACTTTATTAAAAAAAAAAAGAGGCTTTCAAATTATATAAAAAAAAAAACTTTCGAATTAAAAAAAAAAAAGCTTTCGAATTAAAAAAAAAAAAGCTTTCGAATTAAAAAAAAAAAGCTTTCTAATTTAAAAAAAAAAAATTTTTTGCCACGCACTCTAAATAAAAACAAACATGTATGAAGCAAAGTATCGGTAACATAATACAAACTCGAATAGTTAAAAAAAACGTTGCGAACTAATCGCATAAAAAAAGGCATAATAATCAAAGCGATGGCGTTCTACTCAAGCAATAAAAAAAGAGCAAAAATATGTATTGATACCAATTCCATCTTGTCAATATATGTATTGCGTGCAATTCCAATTAAAATTTCGAATGATCCAAAACCGTATTCATTACAAATTCCACAGAGACCCCCCAAATCATCCCGATATTGTAGTTGTGTGCAATTTTCAAGTCGTCCCATGAAAGAAGTTTTTTTCATTCCATCCGGAAAGGTTTGTTGAAACTTTTTCCAAAGCGCAACCTTATTATCGCGCAAGTATAGAATAGGTAAGTTTGTTTTCGGGTCTATCTTATAAGAGCTCATCGTAACGTTATCTTTATCAGAAAAAAAAGATTCAAATTGTCTCTCTTTGAATTCGGCCATTAGTTTAGTTTTTTTTTTGGAATTTCTAGAGGTGGAGCACTAGCACCGTAAAGACGGGCATGCCTTTTGGCTTTGTATATAGTTTTTAAGGTCACCTGTATTTAATAGTAAAATCGTATCATATTAATAAATCATTACAGAATAAACATTTGATGCCTACTTCTAGTTCACTTTGAAGAACCTGATAATTAAAGTCAAGCGCAATGATAGAAAGTATTCGAATTTTTCCTTTAACTCCTCTAGTATTAATATCTAGTGCATGGCGAAAACTATCCCAAAATTGACAATTTATTTTAACATTACACAGAGAATCTTGTATCTAAAGTAATTCCCATTGATGCAAATTATACAGAGTTTGCCGATCTGACCTAGGGTCTGCTGCACATGTCCAAAATTCGACTTCAGATTCTTCTTTTGAGTAGGGCGTAATATTTGTGCATCCACATGCTTGAAACATAGCACGCCAAGCTACTAAATCTTTGTGTTGAAATGCATAATCAGGTGGGTATATACTATACAAAATATGCAGAAACCGAGTTATTGAACTTTGTTGTGTTATCCACTTAGTAAAAAGGGCTTCCCATTCTTCAGTAGGAACGGTAAGTTTTCTACGCTTAATATGCAGGTTAAATATTTGTTGCAAAGTTGACCCGTCTTTCCACTGAAGTGATGTACATGACGTGCATGTCATGCTTTTTTTTCTTTCATTTGCTAATAATGCTTGAACTTTCGAATCCTTAAGTCCAAAAAGTGCAAGATGATCATTATTTTTGCACATTCCATACTTTTTTCAAACGATAGTTGGTGTTTTACCAACATATTGACATATTTGATTTTGGCCCTAAAAACCCGCAAACTACAGTGATCTTCCAATATCTGTTGTAAAATATAATAGGTTTCTGAATTACGATATATTACTAAAGATGATGCATAGCCTGGTCTAGCAAATAGAAGATCTTCCCGTGAAGAATATCCAATACTTGAAACTACTACGGAAAACCTGTTAATTCGTAAATATAATAGAAAAAATGAAATATCGGCTAGTAATTCTGATACAATTTCATTGTCATAAAACCCGTATAATGCTAATCCAGAATATTCTGTTTGATTTTTAAACAACTCTCGATATATAAAGTTAATGGCGGCTGAAGGTGTATCCTCTATATTACTAATTTTTTCTTCTACCGAGCATAAAAATCCTGGTTGTAAGGGATTAAAAGGCCTATTAACAATAGATAAAGTAAAGTCGTAATTATTTATTCGGGTTATTACATTCATATAAAGACGTAAAGGAAGTGTTCGTATATTATCCTCTGTAATTTTTAAATTTGGAATCCACCAATCACGAGAGTATGGTCCGTAATGAAGATTTGAGCTTATTTGCCCTTTGTTTACGAGTTTTATAGTATATTTTTTATTTCTTGACATTTTTAATTAGAAAAATGTTCACCATTCCAGTAATAAGTAATTTTTAATATCAAATGCCCGCCGTATATTACTATGTATTGTCGATCATTTATTACCCTTTAATCACGATTTTCCACTTAAGCATTTTAAGTTAATATTGTTAGATAATCCATGTTTGGCACAGGATACATGTATATATATGATTGCATATTATTATAATTTTAAAAGCCACATAATTATTGCAAATATTATTATTTTTTCTTAAATAATGATTTCGTTCAACACTCAATACATCTAAAACATTAATGTTGGCATTTAATCGGTAAAATAAATATTTATAACACTCAACACAGTTAAACGCCAATATTAGGCATTAAATTGTTAGAATAATATTTAAGACACTCAACGAAGTTAAATTGTTAAATACAAGCATTGAATCTATGTCTATAAATATTAAGTTTGGTGTATTTAATTATCAAATACTTACCATTTTCAGAAAGTCAACGGACACGAATCAAACAATCGATATTTCATTTTATATACACGTGCCAAACAAATAATTAAGTATTCAATTTTTCCGATGTGCCAAACTTTAATTCGGAAGTTGGCTAGGGTGAGTCCCATGTTTGTTAAAATAGAGCACTGGCGGGGCTATTACCATTTTAATCTAAAGCAGGCATTAACTAGTATTTTTAAGGGTTACTAAATTTCCCTTTTAGTTTCAGTTGGACGAAATTGATATATGACCGAATAAATCAAATACAAAAAAAATCATATTAAAACTATAAAACATATTATTAATCATGGAATTAAAGACAAAATAAGTCATATATACTATTAAAATTTTAAAGGAATTTTTTTTTATTAAGACATGAAAGGTGTGGACAGACTACCGCGATTTTTGAAAACTTCGATGTTTCATCTTGTAACTAAATTAGCAGCGAGTAGTTGCGTAATCTATTATGTCCAATTAAAATAATATTTTCATACACCAATCAGAATTAGTGGGGAATTAAAGTTCCTTTTTAAACGTACCAGGAGCGGAGTATGAAATACGAAGTGTACCAGGAGCGGAGTATGAAATACGAAGTGTACCAGGAGCGGAGTATGAAATACGAAGTGTATGGTTATATGAAGAGTGAAATGATGTGAGCAAATACGGTTCTTTAATTGGTTATATTTTCACATGACATTGTGAATGCAATGTTCCAAATCTGCATTTTGTATTAAACCAGTTTGATAGACTTTTTTGCGTATGTATGTGCTATTCGTGCATGATTGTCCCTAAGTATTTCGAGTTTACGTTTCATGCATTTGAGTTACTGATTATCGCGGTAAGGATTGATGTTTAAGGGATTCCGGTATGTGATTACAGTAATAATTTTTTTATGTGTCCATTGTTTATTGTCGTGCTTTCTTGATTTATGTGTTAACATTGTAGCTTGTTTTTACTTGTTTTACTCAGTCGTGTATTGAGTCACTTGATATTTACCAGGAACGGAGTGCAACGTAGGTATAGTTATCTGAAGAGTAAAATGATGTGAACAAATACGGTTCTTTGATTGGTTATATTTTCACATGACATTGCATTTTATATTAATCCAGGTTTGATATGGCTTTTGTATTTATGTACTTGCTATTCGTACATGATTACCCCTTCTAAAATGACTATTTTAAGTAAGTATTTCAAGTTTATGTTTCGTGCCTTTAATTTACTGTTTATCGCGGTAAGGATTGATGTTTAAGGGATTCTTTAATATTACGGTTTTTTTTTTTTTTTTTTTTTTTTTTATGTGTACTTTGTTTATCATCGTGCTTTCTTGATTTATGTGTTAACATTGTAGCTTGTTTTTACTTGTTTTACTCGGGATTCCGTTTGGATTATCGATTGTGTATTTAGTCACTTTAGATTTTTTTTATTTTTTATTGGTACCGAATTTATATTTTTCGAACTTAATTCGTAATTATATTAATATGGGGCTTGTTTTTTATAACGTTTTACTATTAGTACTATTGATTGGATGGTCGTTATCTTGTGCCAAGCGTGTTGAGCTTTAAGTTACTGTTACGTTTCGTTACTGATTTTGATATGTTCTTTTATTAGGCTGTGCAAAAGTTGATTTTTCGTTTTGCATTACAAGGATTTCAAAATTCGGGACGAATGGGCGGATTTTTTTATTTTTATTATTTTTATTTTTTTTTTAGTTTACTGCAAATAGAATAATGCCCACATTTAAGATTATACGAGGTTAATTTTTCGTATGCCAACTTTGTACCATACACATGTAAACTAAGATGTACATAGTTTATTAATTAGTATTAATAAACTGTTAAACATTTCATTTTTTAAAACTTCTAATACGGTCTATTAATTCTTCCGTTCCTGGTTTTGCGTGACAGCGTCGCGCAGCTACCTTATTAAATAATCGATGATTTTAAGTGATTATTAATAGATGAACTTTATATATAAAATTGTGCTTCACTTCTTTAGATGCATGGGTTGTTTGTCTTTTTCTTAGCTGGAAAATTTTATAATTAAACGATTCTTACACATAGTTATTACAAAGTTACGAGATGTTTTTTTTGCCATTTATTGGAAACCACTTTCTTTTCTGTCTCTTTTTAAACGAGCAAATTTTACTTAAATTAAGCGAACAAAATTGAATAAACTGGTAATTCCTTCAATTAAAATATAAATTTTCTTCGTAACTTTGTTCTTTGGAGCTTAATGCTTATCTGTACAATTGGATTCGAGCAATCAATTTTAAAGGCTATGCATCTAAATAAAGCTTTGAACTTGCGTGTTAAAGAATAAATGCCGGTTCTAATTAAAGAATACAAAAATACATATTCGATATTGTTACACAACATTTCAAAAAAAAAACTTCAATAATAAATTTTTATATGATACCACATATAGTTTTGATATACATAGTATACCGCGCACCCAATGTGTAATGTAATGATTATAAGTAATAATTATGTCCTGGGCAATTAGGTACAAACGGAAATTTCATTTCCGATTATACAAAACTGCCCAGGATATAACTATTACTAAAATCACGAAGTCGCTGGCGTTGAGCATTGTCTCAAGCTATGGCCGGGTTAAGATTAATTCGGGTAGTAATTTAAAGAAATGTACTGTACATAGCAATGAAACTCATAGGTCCTCAAAATTTTCATAGCATTAAGATAGTGAAAATATCTTTTATGCCGCTGATTATAAAATTCTAATAGCCAGCAAATTGTGTACCAGCAAAATTATAACTGATTTCATGTTAAGACGAAATTTGGTTGACTAGGGTGACGTGTTGAAACAAAAAAATGTTTGGACAGATATTGAATAACTTTATTATTTATAAATGTGACAAGCGAACTAATAGGGTTATTTGTCCCGTTTGCAAAAATAAACTTAAAAGCGTGAATGTTATCATACAAATATCATAACATGCAACTTTACAATCAAATAATGGATAATTAAACTACTAAACTTGTGCTTGTGAGGTTAAACAGCTTGTACTACTAGTAATAATTTGAAATACGACATATAAAGTAATTCATTTTACGTTACCAAAGCTTAAAGTTCATAATATATAAACATAGTAAAAGATGGATTTCTATGATTGGTTCGCCAATTAGAAATATCTGCTAATTTACTTTCTAACAAATTATTATAAAGAATCCGTAAGTCTCGTCACAGGTTCTTGGATCCGGGTTTTATGAATTAATTTGAACTTTCATATTATTCAAAATATCATTGATTGTCAGTTTTTTCGCTGTATCAGGATTTATGCATTGGTATGCTAAATCAACATGATGATCAAAAGTTTTTGTTATATAGTTTGGTTGTGACTCGTTGTATATATTCGGTAGCATTGTTACAATCACTGAACAGGTTTTGTCCAGTGAATGTCTCTACCATGACGACCACGAGACTGAAAATATCTGATGCTAGTGTGTATTTTTGGCCTTGTAAAACTTCTGGAGGGATATATGGGATGTTACCCCAATTTCGCATTTTCTATTTCGTAAAATGAAGAGGACAAGCCAAAGTCTATGATATTGGCATTTATTAGATCTTCAAGAAGAATATTGTTAGGATGAATGTCTTTATGTAAGATTCCATTGTCGTGAATGGTTTAAGATTGAGAATTAGTTATGTAGAAGGGTTAATTTGTTGAACATATTTTGTTATAATTTTCTTAAAATTATTTTTAAGGATCCCATTTGCATATGTTTTAGAACGATGATATTATTTTTTTGTCTTCATTTTCTGATATGCTGTAATATGCTGAAGAATTTTTATGTTCGATCTGTTGTATGCGTTTAGCTTTTAAGAGAAATAGTTTAAAAAAAAATTATGAAAAAGACGAAGTAAATGCTTAAGTAGAATACCTTATTTACAAAATGATTATCATTATCAAATATTTTGACCAAAAATTATCGCCAATCCAACCAAAATGTAATTCAGCGTAACATCAAACGCTAACAATTGCTTCTTAACGTTAAAGATCTTATAAATTCAACCCGAATTCGATAAAATTTTTTAGGTGCATGGGCGGATATTTCTGCGCATTCAGCGCATGCAGCTCGATTTGCTCAATATGATAGGTTATAATAAATTTTTTTTACAAAAAATCTTTTCTACATTAGTCATAAAGAAAATATGACGGGTCACGTTTTAGCCAAAAGAAAAGTCGCGGGTCATGTTTTAAGTCAAAGGAAAAGTGGCAAAACTGTATCTAAAAAGGATACATGCCCAAATACAGTAATAAATGAAAATGATCAGAAATATGTATAAAAAGATATATAAGGGTCGATTAAAGCAAAAATGGGGGTATTTATTCGACTCATTTCTAATTTGTTAATTTCATAGTATGCAAATCGAGTGATTTTTTTCCTTCATTCCCTTTTTTTAATCGCCATTTACTGTTATCACATATGTATTCATCTTCTGTTTGGCAAACGAAAAAAATTTTGGGCGCAATTCGCTTGCACAGCTATCGCTAGCACTAATATAGAGATATAGAGTAATCCTAAAACCCCAAAGTTACCAAAAATAGTAATTTGATGAAGATCAATTACCATTCAGCGTAGCTTAGGCGCTAACTAATAACTACAGTAAAGGTGACAACGGTTGAGTAGGTCAGCTGACAATAAAATTCAGCAAGTATTATTGGTCAGAAAAGATTTGATTACAAGGCATACATGAGGTCCTAGTTTATTTTACAAATCATACTCGTATACTCAATATTCTTACATCATTTGCATTATAAGGTAATGAATAGAGCATAAATACTTCTCGATATAAAGAAGTATTAATTAAATCATTCAATATGGTTAAGTGGGGATTGAAATCAGTTTAACTGATTAAAAAAATTAAGCTAATTAACTACAATGGTTGTTAATTAATTAGCCGAATAAATTTATTCCAATCTTATAAATTTAAAAATAAATCCTTTCTATAGTGAATTTCTTAACAATTGCGATTTTTTTTTTGCTATGACAAAGTGATTTAATTCGTTAGTGGACATGTAAATGGATTTTTGCCTTGAAAACGACATTATGAAACATCATAATTATCATGCTTCATAAGGGTATTTAAAATTAAAGACTCCAAACATGGATGGGGATATGTTTCAGTAAATGTTGTTATAACTGAAAAAAATAAAATAGTATCACTACTTAATACATTATTTATGTAAATAAAGACAGCATTTTAATTTATAAGATATTGTTGATTAATTTGATTGTCCATTAGCATGGGTTGAAGCCATGTAAGATCACAATGCTTGTATGTACCTATGGATCGGCTGCGATTGATAATCAGAAATATTTTAATTATAAATGTCATATTAAAATATAATAAAATATCGTATGAGATCATTATTTTTAACTCAGGGTTTGTGAAATAATGCTATGCAAAGGGATCTATTTCATTTCCCTGGCAATTATTTCCTCGACTTCGACCCTCAGCACTAAATCAGGCAACCCAAACTCAGATAACCAACGCTAAATTTTTTTAGATTACAAAATTTCGACAAATTCCGTAAATTCACAAAAAGAAAGAATAAATATGTGAATGAAGAATTAATGAATAAAAGAATGCATAAAACCAATTAAATTACCCATTTTTTTCGATTATTAATCGTGTAGCATTCTAACAACGTGTTGGTCATAAGTTCACATCAATTTAATTACGTATTAATTTATTCGACCTTGTCAGACTTATATATTAACCAGGCGAGTGCCAAGTCTTTATCATTGGCATAAATTTTGTTTAAACTTTCATTCCATTTACTCAATTTATCCATAATCAATACAAAGAATTGCTAACGGCCTATAACAAATGGTAATCAGTTTCAAGTACTTCAGTCACTGGTGGACAGTCTCAAAACATCCTTTATTTTTTTTTTAAGCATATCAGATAATTTGATCTAGATTATATTCAATTTTTCCATAGATATTATTAAATTTAGCCTGTTGGCGCCATACAGAAATTTTAATTCTTTCTTGTCTGTCATTTGTGTAACTGATTAAAATATGAGTAATAACAAGTATTATACGGTGCTGGATTTTGCATTTACCAACTGTTATCCGGCATTTGAAATTTTATGATTTTTATGCACGTGAGTCAACGTGTGTAACTCACGTGCATAAAAATTTAAAATCTCAAATGCCGGTCATGCAAAACCAACAAATATAAATGCCGTATAATCCAGCTATTCAAGTACGAAATACTCATAACTACGGTACAATAGTGTCTAATACTAGTAAAGCGATATCGCGCTTTACTAGCATTAGAACACTATTGTACCTTACCGTTATTTGCCATATGATTTGACTGGTCGAATTTTAAGCACCTTTGGTGCTTAAAATCGACCAATCAAATAGCATACAGCAAATAACTCAGTTATTCGGCAATTAAGAGATAAAATATAACAAATAAAAGAAAAAAAATATAATAAATATTGTTAATCTAATTAAAATTTTTATTAAAAAAATAAAAAATATTAAAAAAATATATACAGTATATATATAAAAAATATAAAAAATAAAAAAAAAACTAATATAAAATATATATATAATAAAAATAAATAAAATAAATTAATTAAAAAAATAAAAAGATTAATAGAAAAAAAACCTGCTAATAGGTAAAAACTTCTACTTAAACAAAGAGCATAATTATGAAAAATAATTACATATAAATATATAATATAAAATATTATAAATAATTTAATTTTCTAATCTACTTTTTCAATAAATTTTGTTATCTCTTGAGAAGTTTCTAATTTTTGGATTATCTTTTTTCTTTGATCATCTGTTAATTTTTGCATTTCTTTTTTAATACTTTCCAATTTTTGAAATAATATATCTTCTTCATTATCTTCATATAAATTTACAATTTTCAATAGTGTATCAGGAATAAATGGTATTTCAAAAGCTTCATCCCAATTATTATTTTGTATTTTATAAACTACTTCATAAAATTTATCAAGACTAAACCTGTAAAATCTTTAATTACTAATTAATATTAGAATTCTATATAAATACTAATAAATATCAATTATAATAAATTAATCTTTACATAATTTCAGGAAACCAATTGTTTTTTCTACGTTGATATGGTAGCATATAAAATAATTCTATTTCTGATAAAATCTATTTAAAAAATATAAAGTTAATTATAATTTGAAAATAAAATTAAACCATTATTTTAATAAAAATATTTACTTTTGCTCTTTGAAGTAAAAATAAATCTTTTTTATTTGTTTCACTAATAAAATTAGATAACAATCCAATAAACAAGTTCATCAAATAGATAGTTGTAAAAAAAGAAAAAAGGATTATCAAAATTGTTAATGTTAAATTTTCTGTTAATGACCAATTAGACAAGTAAGATGAGTCGCCTATAAATATATAAATAGTTATAATGAATAATTATAATTCAAAATAAATAATTATTATTAAAAAAAATATAATTAAAAATACCTGTTAACATCATATATACGGCTAAATATGCTGTATCTAAATTTGTAAACATATTTGTATCTGATTCTTCTGAGTTATTTAAATCATTTGAAGTATCAGTTGTTTGTCTTAATAAAATATGTAAAGAATGTGCAAAAGCAAACATAATAAATCCTATTATTACAAAAAATGACAAAGAATGTTGTATTACTCCAATAATCATCACCCAATGTGTTCCACCAAATTCAATAGCACGAAAAAATGTTATAAATTTAAGTTCAAGTAGTAATATAGAAATTGTAATAGCCCAAATTGGTGTTGTAGAAGATTGTAACCAATCAATAGAGGTTAATGTTGGAAATAATATTGCACCTATGTCTTAAAACATATTTAAATATTACTATTAGTTATATAAGTTTAACTTGGTAATTATTAAATAAAAAATAGTTACCAAAGTAATTCCAAATATCAGAAATCCAAGATAAAGGAAAATAAATAAATTGTCGAATTTCAAAAATAAGATGAAGAATTCCAAGAATAATAGTTGTAAATAATAGTAGATTCTGAGTATAATTAGATAATCCCTTTATAGTAGCAACTATTAGAAAACAAACCATAAAAATAAAATAAAAAATAAAAATTACAAAATAATAGTACTTTCCATAGGTATTCCATTTAAAATTAAGAAGTGCTTCTCCTTGCCAATATTTATAAAGTTCTGGAAATTGATGTTTAGAAAAAACACTAGGTTCAGGGAAAATTAATTCTTTCCAAGGGTTATAAGTACTGTTATAAGAACTAAATTTTGGTAATGGAAAGATTAAAACTATAACTTGAGAATCTTTATAAATTTTTTCTTCTTTTATAGTATTAAAAAAGGGAAGGCTTTGTTTTAATAAAGTAAAAAATTGTTTAATATTCTTCCTAACATTACTCTTAAAATAAGGTTGTAAATATGTTATATGATTCTGAAGATGTGGATCCGAAAAAAATTTATTAAATTTAATTTCCTCAAAGCTATCAGCTGAATGAATAAATGAAGTATGTAACAAAAATTCTTTCAGAAATTGAGGAAAACGGGTTAATTCTACAAATGAGCCAGTAAAAATATCTAAATGCTGAATCTTTAATAAAAAATTGTCATTTTCCATTTTCTTGTATATATTACTACATAATCTTCCTACCATTGAATATTTTTTAAGCTTTAAGCAACACGTTAAAAGTTCCTGCCCATATAATTTCATTAATATTTTATCTTCAATATAATCATCTAATAATTCTTTAAACAAATATCTCTTGTCTGATTCGTCTGATTCTGTAGAAATACTTTCAACATTCCTAATAATAAAATCAAAATTTGGTGTTGGCAATGAATCTTTTCCTTTATATTCCTGTATATTATTTAACAATTGCTCAAAATCTGATTTATTCAAATTCATGCTCTCGTAATTTAACGTTATGTAATATCGTAATCTAATTATTTTTTTTTCACAATTCTGCCAAATTGACCAGATAAATATGCCCACATTTGTTATCATTATCAAGTCTTCATTATTCAATACTTTACAACTATAAATAGTTGTACTATAATAAAGTCCGTTAATTAATCTTATACTATCAATAGATTTCGAATCAACTTTCCAAAAAGCTTGTATTTGTATATCGTTTACTTCCCACTTTACTAATGATCCATCATCACATACAAATTGTGATTTACGTTCTTCAGTCTCACCTATAACCATTTGTAAAACATTTTCTACTTGAAATTTGCTAGGTAGGGTTCTATTTTCATTATAATCTTTAAATTCTTTTCGCAAATATTTGGCCCATAGTTCTCCGGAAATCTCTTGAACCCATAAACGTCCCTCTAATATGTAATATATTTTTCCATCTTTCACTGTTTTAAATTCTACTTGTTTCAAAGTTTCTTTATTTAATAATTCTAGTGATCCACAAATTTCCGTAATGGATTTTACAATACCGAGTTCAATAACATCTGGAAGATGGTAAGGATCTTCCAATTTAAAAGTATCAGAATCATTAAATAAAAGTAATCTTTCTTCTTTACCAGGTGAAACAAATTCTAAATGATGTAATTCAAAATTAACTTTGCCTATTAATTATTAAAATTATAGATTAAAGAATCAACCAGTGTGGTGGTGTTAACATCTTTTTGCAAAAAGTGACATAAAATTAAACTTACTTCGTGATAAAAGCAGTGAATTTTCAGTCAAATAAACGTAAATAATTCTATAACAATATACTACAAGCAATGTAACATCTCTATTAAAAATGCAAATACTGGCATTAGCATCAATTGCATTTAACTGATATTGTTTTTCAAATAATAGATTTAAATTCCATTGTGTTAATGATCCACATTCATCAATAAGTATTATCTTTTCTTCTTTAGTTATCTGACACACCATTATATAACACCTCATAACCGTTCCACAGTGGATTGAATTATTAATTTTCCAGATTTGTTTATCGTTATGTAAATTTTGAAATGAAATTTTATAAACATTAAATCCATAACTATCATAAGTGACTATTAATAAGTCTCCGTTATTATCGAATCTGCAATCAATATGAGCATATCCATTTGATTCTAATTCTAATCTTATTGCCTCTTTTTTTTCTTTTGAAAGATCAATAACCTCTTTAAAAGGATAGATGTTTTTAAAAATCATTTAGAAGTATATACTGTGAATATTGTTATTCTATTTATTTGTACTAACCAATTGTTCCAAAAGATTTATCGGTTGCTTCATAATATCCATCCGCCATAAGCGATTGCATTGCGACAAGTTTATTATTTGAAACTGCACTTATTTCCGGGTCTTCACCTAAATAAAATATTGCACAATCAAATTCAAAGTGTTTAGATTGATGTAATTCATCTTTTAATTGTTCTACTGATTGCTTTTCGGATTGATTCACTGATTGCTCTACGAGTTGATCAAGTTGCCATCCGCAAATTGATATTTCATCCTCGCTCCATGTCACTGCGTACTTGCCATTTGGTGATAGCAAAAGTTTTGTTATTTCCTCGCCTTTGTGTGGTTTAGGCGATTCATCCTCCGTTTCATCATCCTCCATTTCAATTGTTTCTTCATCTTTGGACATTGAAGCTTGTAAAAATTCACCTTGTTTATTTATTTATTTTTAAAACATCTAGTTAGTACATGATTTATTTAAGTTTTTAACAAGTATGGCTTAGATTACTATTTGGTACGCTGTGTTTATAGGATGGGATGTAATTAACGGAGCTGCGATCTAAAAAATTTTATCAAAGATAAACATCATTTGGCAAATCACTAAATGTTTACATCGGCTTAGGTAAGTGGCTATTACAGCTTAGCAGCTAAGGCTAAGGTTTGCTAATTTAGAACTACCACATGATCGTGTTGCGGCTGCGCCGCCAAATGTTAACCAAAAAATTAGATATGGAAGTGGCATAATATCATAAGTTATAGTTGAGACCATTTATAATTGACAAATTTAATTGACTAATTAATTGATGTTTAAAAATCAAATTAGCAGTCATATCCAAATCGACTACAGCATTCGTAGTGCATAAATATATGTATTAGCTTTGTTTTAAGTTCAGCTTTATTTATGTTTATGTGTGGCCTAGTGGTCGTACCCTAGGGTACAATAACCGGTTAACTGTTAGGCTATCCGGATACCCGAATTATAAAATTGATAAACAGATAAATTATTGAGGTATCCGGTTAACTTAAGATATGATATAGGATAATATAGGGTAAAATTATAAAATTGATAAACAGATAAATTATTGAGGTATCCGGTTAACTTAAGATATGATATAGGATAATATAGGGTAAAATACAATGATAATTAATATTTTAATTTGCGTATTATTTATATACTAGCATCACCCGTATAAAATTTGTCTACATCATAAATTTAATGTATTTGGAATAAGAAAATGATTTTAATATTTCGTTTTTTTATTATCTTTATTTAATAGGTCGATATAAATCAATTACACTTAAACTTATACTGGCTTTCAGTTTTTTGTAAGTATAATAATAATTATTATATTATATATATGAATACATACTTGTGCAGAAAGCACATATTTTATTTTCTATTACATACTTTATACAGTACGGAATACAATAAGAAAAGCGCAAGTTGAATGCTGCGATCATTCTATACTATTATTGTTCCGAGTCATTTCTGAATTTACTTCAATTCTGAATTGAAACGCGTTCCTTCTCGATTTTCACAGATCGTCAATTCGTAATGCAGATCATTACTTGTATGGTGCAGATGGCTTTAACTCTGAAATTACGTGACTTTGTTCACTTTTCTGAGATCATGTGATATGGAGTAAGCTAATTAAATAGTTCGTTTCGCCGTTTTTTTTTTTTAGAGAGAGAAATTTTTTTTCCTTAAGAAAAAATTTTTTTCGAAATTTTTTTTTGACAACCTAAAGGGCAAATCACGTGACCGTATTAGTGCATTTTGATTGGCTTAAATTAAAAAACATATACGTTCACATTTTTACAATTTATTAATAAATTTTTAATTTTAAAAGGCTACTACTCTACCAGTTTAGCTTTAAATTAAATCTAAACCACAAGTTTTATTCTTTAGATTATAAAGAACAAAACTTGTGGATTAGTTTTACATTTTATAAATTTTTAAAAAAGTAGTATTTTTTGTAAAGCTATTTTTTGTACAGAGTTAAAGCCATCTGCACTATAGCAGTATGAACAAATGAATGTGTAACATGAAATGTGAGAGGAATGGTTTGATTCAACTTTTTGGTCATGACCTATGCTTAGAGATGGGCAAAATGCAGCATTTTAAAAAATTTCATGCAAATGCGGCATTTATGCAGCATGCAAGCATTAATGCAACATGCATTTTTTTATCTACTTAATTTTTTTAAAATAATACACAAAATGTAATTTCATATTTTGGCCTAAATGTAAAATAAAAATAATGCTGCCAGTTTAATGTATTTTTAGGCGTTGAACAAGTTTACTTAGTGTATTAAATTAGAATTAATTAGTAAAATTTTGTGAATCATAAGAGTTTATAGAATTTTATTAATAAATTCTATAAACTTTTACGATTCACAAAATTTTACTAATTAATTCTAACTTAATGCACTAAGTAAATTTGTTCAGAGCCTAAAAATACATTAAATAAGCAGAATTGTTTTTATTTATTTGACTTTTGGAGAAAAGATGCTTAAATTCAACTTTTTTGATCAAAAATTCAAATTATGCATCTTTTCTCCAAATTTAAAGTAAAATAAAAACAATTCTGCTGATTAGATGTATTTTTAGGTTCTAGACAAGTTTAATTTGTGCATAAAGTTAGAATTAATTAATAAAAATTTTGAACTATAAAATTTCATAGAATTCTATTAATAAAATTCTATAACATCTTATTATTTATAAAATTTTACTAATTAATTCAAACTTAACTAAGTAAACTAGTTCAGCATCTAAAAATACATTAAATTAGCATAATTGTTTTTATTTTACTTAAATTTGGAGAAGATACTTAAATTGACTTTTTTGATCAAAAATCCTAATTATGCATCTATTTTCCAAATTTCTAATAGAATATTACATAGTATATAAAGTCAGAATTAATTAATAAAAATTTGTGTATTATAAGATTTTATAGAATTTTATTAATAAAATTCTCAAAAAACTCTTTCTAAAGATCACTTGAACCAAATTTCCCTACCAAAGAAAAACAAAAAAGTTTTTTGTTGAAGCATTGCATATACTTAATGTATAGTAGAATAATACAAGAATATGGTTTTTATAAAGGTCAACTTCTCCCTAGGGACTCCTTTGTACATTTGGCATGCAAGCCAAAAGCACCTACTTACAAAATAACTGGCAGGAGGTGGTGCCCTTGTATGAGAATTTTGGTGAAGAGCTAAAAGCTTCTCTGTCGACAAATTATTCTGTGGTAAAACAGTAGAGAACAACAAAAAAATGAGTTTATCTGGAATATACTCTTTTTTAAATTTGATACAGGTATCATTTTACTCCCTTTTGGATTTTTCAAAATTTCGTCAAAAAGTGAAAAATCCAGCTTACCCTCTCCAAAAGATTAGTGGTATTTACTCCTTCCAAATTGGGAATATATCTACCAAATCAGAATCAAGTCACGAGTGAAATTGGGTCCTTTGAGATAAACAATAAATAACACGTGAGGTGTTTTGAAGTAAAATTCAAAATAAAATTTCTTTTTAGAATGTTCTATTAGGCATAGTTTCTATTTCTCTTTTCTTTTTCTTAAATTTGTATATAAAATACTTAGATGAGATGATTCTTGTGCAGTATTATATAATTTTTATTGTCTAGCACAGGCATAAAAGTGCTATTATAGCTGTTTACTCTTCTTCTTTCTTTTTATTTTTATGTTATATTACTTTAGTTTTTTATTTAGGTTGTATAGCTTTCCTCTATTTTATATTTCTTTTTATTTTTTCTTTATATTTTTTTGTTTTCTGGTAGAATTTTGCTACTCGAAAAGTTAGAAGAAGAGAGTTAGAAAGTAGGTAGTTATGATAGATAGCAAACTCCAATCAGTGTGGATACTCTAAATCTAATAAGAGGAGGGGTTACTGATAAGAAAAATGTTTGATATAGCAGGTCATATTTAAGGATTTCTAGAACACCTGGGTGGGTCGCACTTTATAATATTAGCCAACTTAAAGTAAGTACTAGTGTTATATAAATGATGAAAAAAGTTGTAGCATGACTGCTGAAATTATAAAAAAAAAATTAATAAAATTCTATAAAATCTTATGATCCATAAAATTTTCTAATTAATTCTAGCTTAATGCATTAAGTAAACTTATTCAGTACCTAAAACTATATTAAATTTGCAGAAGTGTTTTTATTTTACTATACTTGAAATTTAGAAAAATATGCTTAAATTTGACTTTTTGATTAAAAATTCAAAATTATGCATCTATTCTTTAAATTTCAAGTAAATACAAATAATCCAGCCAATTAATATATTTTTAGATGCTGAATAAGTTTACTTAGTGCATAAAGTTAGAATTAATTAGTGAATCTTTGTATATTATAAGATTTTATAGAATTCTATTAATAAAATTCTATAAAATCTTAGGATTTACATGATATCACTAGTGCTCCTAGGTCCGGCCCTGGTCTGGTCCGGTCCGGGTCCGGTCCGGGATCAGACCAGTAAATTTTACTAATTTCAGACTTCAGACCAGACTCAGACTCAACTATGAGTCTGGTCTGGGTCTGGTCCGAAGTCTGCAGACTGGTCTGTGTTCAAATATAATTATATGTATTTTTGGCTCTGAACAAGTTTACTTAGTGCATTTTGTAAGAATTAATTAGTAAAATTTTATGAATCATAAGATTTTATAGAATTTTATTAATAAAATTCTAAAAAATCTTATAATTCACAAATTTTTATTAATTAATTCTAACAAAATGCACTAAGTAAACTTGTTCAGCACCTAAAAATGTATTAAAATGGCCTATTTGTTTTTATTTTACTTGAAATTTAGAGATTTGATGCACAATTTTGGATTTTATTTCAAAAAAAGTCAAATTTTAATATCTTAGCTCCAAATTTCAAGTAAAATAAAGACAAAAAGACAACCCTGCTGATTTAATGTATTTATAGGTGCTAAACAAGTTTACTTAGTGCATTAAGTTAGAAATAATTAGTTTAATTTTGTGAATCATAAAATTTTATAGAATTTTATTAGTAAAATTCTATAAAATCTTAAAATTCACAAATTTTTATTAATTAATTCTAACAAAACACATTAA